>CM017563.1:1316734-1540907 GCA_007844125.1 Sinonovacula constricta | reverse complement strand
ATACTGATATACCTACATAAAACTTCAATCTATCATGTGTTATGATTCTGACAACACTAATCTGCTTTCAGAAATAAAATTTATCTAAATTTTAGGAACATTTAAAGTGAACATTTAAATAAGTTTGACAAGGTAAGGCAAATGTTAAATACTGCTCGCATAAAGAAGATACTTCAGTTTGTAAATTCTGAAGATTCTCAATGAAGTGAACTTTCTGTACCCGCTGCCATTGTAATATATTAGTATGATAATGCTTAAAATTGTTAGAAACTTCATGAAATAACAAACGTGTTTAGTTAAATTTAAAAACATAATAAAATTATAGAAATATCAAATTTAAAACCACCAATTTACATTTTGTTAAATGACTAGGTAAGAATATTAACTTGATGAGACAGCTAACTGTGTTATTATTTCCTTTGTCATCGAAAACAATGGAGTAAGATTCTTTGTCCCCGGTAATGTTACAGGCGGTATCAGTTTTCCTTAGTTAACTGAATGATATGATACTAAATCAATATAGTAAATATTGTATCGTATAGCTTCGTAATGTTCAAATATTATTTTTGTGTTCGACCGCAAGAAAACTGAACAATTCTCACTAAAATGATATGTTTAATGTTAAAAACAGTGAAGTTCAATGCGAATAAACACATATTTAAATGTCTTTGAATATTGATTTCCTTTCGTTGAAACATAAACTCTTGTCTTAGGGACTTTTTTAAGAAAAAAATACATCTATTCTGCATTGGGTAAAAAATAATCAAATTATAAGAAAAATGCAGGAAACGTTTCATAAATGTTTTAGAAACTGGTATCAAATTTAATCAAAACATTACTATAATGATTTTTATGAGATGTATCAGAATAAGATGTTCCTTGGAAAAAAATACAGTAAACATAAGAAACTTTAAAAGCTTATATATATTCGTAAACACTTTTGCAAAGAAGCACAGCGAATGGCGTAAAAAAGAAAGGAACACATGAAATAATATAAAAGGACTTCTGACAAACAGACAAACTCGTCCTATTGCAAATTAATCCTCAAGATTTCGGTCAACTTTTACACAAATAACAGATCAAATGGTAATTTTAATCAAATAAAAGGAAGCATAATATTTATTGTCCAGGTCACTGCGAACTAAATCGCTTTCAGAACTTGGAGAATAAATAAAACAAATAGAATACAGGAAAAGAAATCAACCCATTTAGCAGTTTCGAAGGAGACCACATGAATATAATGCAAACTTTGCAGAGCTAAACTTAAAATATTCCTTTTCCTGTTTAAGCAAATAAGTCACCCAAAACGTCTTAATACTTAACATTTTAAAGATTACATTTGAAAACAACACGCATATTGTTAGTGTAATTAACGAAAATGATCTTTAATATATACATGAACAAAAAAAACACAACATAAGTTCAACATTTTAGCGATGATAAACACAGACGTGTTGTAAACTAGTAAACTAAGAAAATAAAAAACAATCATAAACAATTTAACCCTTGGAAACAGCTAAAAAATGGTGATATTAAAGTGTCTGAAATCTAATTAATAAAATGCTTATGTAATGAAAATCGTTTCAAATAAACAAATATACATATGACCTTACCGCCTAAAAAACCTCTCATCATGCCATAGTTTCCGTCGCCATCAGTGATTACCACAAATCAAGCGCGAGCTACTTGACTACTGCCAAAACGAGGCACTTAAACATCACAAAATCATTTTTTTACAAAAACCCACTACAAAATGAGGTGAATAAGAAACTGGATTAGGACAGCATTACATAAACTTTAATGCAAGAAATAATAAAATTAATTTTATTTGGGTCATGCATTTAACGTCTAGTATAAAGAGATACTTTCATTTTTTATGCTAGCTAAGTGTAAACGAACAGATACTGCAAATCGTTTATAGATTGTTAGGATCATATTTAGGGTAAGAAAATATGCAAAGATTCTATGATAATTACCACAAATATTAAAATTTGAACTACTGCTAGCTAGGTAAAGGCACATACAAATTCATTGAAAAGTGTCATTAACACTGAAAATAGATATAACATACATAGTGAAAAAAACAACGGTTACCGCTTTGGCAAATGGATCGACAATATATACTCATTAAGACACACTGTAATGTCATTAATCGCAGTGATACTTTTGTTTCGACAGAAATGTTTCTTGACTAACTGATTTGGAAGTATGAAAATCTCACAACAGACAGATTAACTCTGAAGATTGTGAACAAGATTGTGAAAAGTATACGAAATAAAGACATCTATTTGGGTTTCAGAGAATAATATTGATATCCTTTTCAAACGCGTCTTCAGTGAAGTAAACATCGTTTTTTAAATATTAAGTTTACTTCGAAATGTAACTTTGGTATTCCTTTCTGGTAGTGCATAATGTCCAATCATTACTTTTACAATTTGTTATCATAACGACTTGTTAATGGCCAAAGTGTCGTCACTAATTGACACTAATTGACACTTTATCTGTGTGATCTAGTTTAAGTGTTATTACTTTACAATGACACCAATCTTTGGAGCAGGGGATTGGTACTTGATACAGTTCCAAGTGCGAAGAAGGGGTGGGGTGCATTGAAAGTATTGTCTTAATTACTTTAGCGTTAAATTACATATTTTATAGATAAAGATTTCCACCGCAGCCCTGCAACATGGCCACCCTTCTCTGAAGCAATAATTGGGATCACATCGAAGAAACAATCAAAGATTCTTCTACCATGTATGATAAACTTTATGTATGCAGCTTTATTTATTTAATTTGGGAATATTTAATGTGCACTCTGCATTGGTATCTATCTATTACAAGCGGTTTTGATTCTAATTTTAGTCTGCAATAGCGAGATTCTTTGTTAAATCCCGTATCACCATTTAATTAATATTATAAATATACCGATTATGGTATTTTGAAACAGTTTTCGTACACCCACGACTCAAATAAGATATCTGTTTAAGAATCATGAATGAATTAGTTATCGCAAGATAGAATGACTGGAAATGTAAACTAATTGAGAAGCATTCCTTGCAAAATTATGTATTTCAAGTTTTTACAAGAAATCTAAAAGTGATTGGTAACCTTAATTACATTTTGTTTTGCAATCAGTTGCTGTGATATAACAAATTAAGGCATCGCAATGTTTCTGAAGGCATTGCCTTCAAAGTTAATAGCAACTGTGATATCAGCTGAGAAACAATTTGTTTATTTGTCAGGCACAGTTTTCAACATCAATTGTTGTTTGTTCCCTGATGTTTCTGACAATGCGTCCAAAAGGGTTGTTTAATAAGAAACTGCTGCCCAAGCGTGGGTACATTTTTATCAAATGGGAGCATTTATGTTGCATTCATAATTACTTCAAAACAAGATCCATATGAAGGTTTGTTTATTTCTTGTAAGGTCGAACGAACAGAAAAAAAAAGTTTTCCGCGTTCGTTCAGAGTAAATGAAACTATCTTGGTGAGTTTTGTGATAATTCGATTAAATATTTTAATATAAAAAGCAGACTTTGAGAATATCGTTTTATCGGCACATTTGTGTATGTCGTGGTCTTCGGTAATTGTGTTTTGGAACGTGCCAGTAATCAGCAACACGTACATTTATTTCAGTAATTACAATTAGCATAACCGAGGCTTTATAGATGCACGTGAATATATGTCATGTGCCTTTTCAAAATTGGGCATATCGATGCTCATAGGATTTTGTCTTAATACCTTTTTAATGCATTTGTAAATATAACTCTGCTCGAATTACAAATTCAGACGTCGGTTTGACATTTACGAAATATGTTTTTTTTAGTCTTCTTATCTATTCATTTTCGAAAAGGGAGGAAAAGCAAAAATCTTGTAACGGCAAAAAGTCGTTTCTATAGATATTCATTCATTAATATGTAATATATTACTATATTAATATGGCAAGAACAGCAATAATTGTTAAAAATTCAATCATGAAAATTAACTTCTCTGTTTTGTCTCTATTGAAACGATTGTCTAGACAGTTTAATAGAGTGCCTAAACTATAATAAAGCGATACGTACGCTGGGAAACCACCCAACTGTGCATAAAAATATAGGAACGCAATAGTGTCTTACCATTATTTACGATCATTTTAAAAACCATGCCAAAGAATTATATATAATATATATTATATATAATATATTCAAGTTATTCCAAACAAAAACAAAATTATGTTAGAAACATTGTTAAATATTAAAATGCTATGTTGTCTCAATCGAACAGATTATACCGAGAGAAAAAAACACGCATTTTGGCCCAATTACGTAACATTTCCAAGGGCTTGAAATAGTATTTTATATGTAGTATAGGAATCCGTACGAATGTTTGTCTTTAATATGTTCTATTTTATTGTCGATTAACTAATACGGTACCGAAATTTCTGACAAAAAATATTTTATAATTCAGAATCAATCAGTACAAAACATAATTACTTGCAGTATACAACCAAACAATTATCAATCCCAAGTATTTTTTCATGGACTTTGTCATACATATATTCTTATGTAAATATATGCCACTTTATTGATGTAGATTTCAGGGTCCAAACACATTTTTACAAATTTAAATTTTGAGTGATCTTATTTCAGATGTTATAATTTTATCCGTTAAGGCTTTATGGCATGTCCAGTTATTACATAGTGTTAAAAGGCTGAATTGTGGCTGCTTTTTCCTATTATTTAATGCAATTTTCACACTTTATGGGCTATAACACAACATGTATTTAGTTTTTAATTATCGTCGTTTTACTCTGGACGTGATTGGTTTGTATTTACGTAAAGAGTGTTAAAACACAGAACCTCTGAGGTAAACACGCACAAACCGCACGAAAGACCGGATCACTTCTTTCCTGTTTTAGTACTGTTTTGTCATTTCCTCTTCTTGAGATTTTTGTGGTGAGCTGAGAGATACGTTCAAGATAGACATTTTATACTGACAGAGAAGGTGTGATGCCACCGCCCCACCCCACCCCCGCCAGCTAAAAATAATAGAATGGTAAAACAACAACATCGAAGTCTTGACATTTTTTCCATTATGATCAATGCTGATACAAAGTTACAGAAGTTTATGTTAGCAATATAAGGACCCTTTAATTGCTTCCCAACAACTTCATATGCGATTACATTTGATTGTGTTATTTTCACTGTCTTTAAACATATCATTACTTGTTTGTTTTGTTTTTTGAGAAACATCAAGCGATCAATTATGATCATTTTAGTGACGTCCAGCTATTTGGTGGAGGAAGACCCCAGAAAAATGTCTTGGTTGAACCACAGTTGCACCGCAGGTCAGCTGGAAGTCCTTCCCATGTTAAGAACTTCTGCCCATACGGGACTCGAACCCATGCGGTGGGAGGCTAAGCAGTCAGAGGATTTACAAATCGGCGACGCCCCAATATCTTTACTAAATAAATGTATTACACCCGAAACGGTGATTATTAATACTTGTTGACGTATTTCTTAAAACCTTTACAAAAATCACTTCGTTCCTGTTTGATATTATACGAACTCTTAAGTCTAATATATAAGTTTCTATATAACCGACAGTATATGTCTTAAACAAATACTACGTATAGCGAACTATGTGCAATAACATCCGTTCAACACCTCTTTGATGAATTAACACTGTGGTTCTTAAATGAAAATGTGTTGTCATTTGTCGGTATAACAAATCAATAACATAAGACAATGTTTGCGCGACGAACGACAATAAAGATCAGGAAATTGCGCAAATAAAAGAGCTTATGTGACATGTTAAATTCAATTAGTTCAAATATACGGTGACGTTTAGACATTTAACATATTTTGTCAAGATAAAAGAATGTCTTTGGGGAAATAAAACAACGCTTCTCGTACAGTAAAGCAACTTATGTCATTTGAATGGCCATGTCGGAGATGTTATTTTGTCTTATCTTGCGAGTGTTTCCCTGTATAAGATTACAAACAGATATTCAACCCAATAGGTGTTTTAGTGACAAAGCAAAATACATATGCAAACTGTCTTCCCTACGGAAATTACGAAAGCTTTTAAAGATACTAAAATAAATACTTTCCGGATTCGTTCTTTAAAAAAATATTGCACAGTTAACCAGCTTTTTAAACTATGAAGTAAGAAAAGGCATATAAGAATAAACAATATTAGTTACCATGGTTAGGACATTATCTACCATAACAAGAGTAAGCAGGAAATTTTCATATAGGAAACATAAAGATTTCACAACAAATGAATAAACTACCGTTAATGTTAGGTTATGCATGCATCGCCTACACTTTAAATATAAAATAATATCAAAATAACAGGTGCTTAATGTAATAGCGTGCGGTATTTCGTTATTAGGTCAAAGAAGTACTTGTAAACCGGTATAACTTAATACAAATCAAGATGTCAGTAAATGGAGATATTTTATGTAAATATGATAAACTATAAACTATATAATCTTTGGTCACAGTGTACTTAACCACAGGCTTGTTTTGATGGCCATTGGACTTTGGTTCCTCAATTCCATCTTCAGATGAACAGGATGCTACAACCATTTATTCTTCTCTGGTCATGTTTTTTCTTGATTCAAAAAGGTAATTTCACTTATAATCAACCATTTTTTGTTTAGTTTTTCTAATCGAAATAATGCCCTTTTCTTTTCGAAACACTGTGGACATTATTTTTCAATGACGTCACTACTTTCGTCATAACTTATTAAAGAAAACATCAGCGCTTGGACATTTTTGTATTCAAGTAGATCAGTTTTCTTTTCATTGCTTGCATTTGAGAAACCCATTATGTAGTGCGAGGTTAGAGCTCTGTAAAACCGGTTTAAGCACCCCAGTCGGTCCATATTGCCGACTGACCGTTCCAAGGCTGTAAGTGTCGGGTTTGCTCTTTCAGTTAAATGACTCGTAAAAAGTTTGTTCTTACTTTTCATTTGGCTTGTACTTGAAATACCTTTGTCCTGTGTCTTATCAGAATTTGATATATGTTGCAATGCTATATAACTTTGTCGTATATTCTTGTATAAACGATGATGACTTCCGATTATAACAGTCAGTAAAGCTCTGGTTATATCTCTTAAGACAGACTGGCGACGCAGTAAGTATAACTGTGTCATATTTCCTTACTCATAAAATAGCATGACTTGCTAATTAAAGCGAATTTTCTGCTTTCACGTGATATTACACTGTAATGTTTGAATCTAGAGTGATTTTATTTTACATTTGTCGCAGCGTATTCCCATTACCGGATTCCCTTTTCATCATATATACCAGACATTCTTTAAATCAATAAAATGAATAAAATTTCGCTTCCACAGGAATAATAAAACAGCCGCCTAATGTAAATATGTATTAAAATCGGAGTTAAATTAACAAAAATACAACAAATCTTAGCCTAATTAGTTGGGGTAAAATAACGACATAATATGCTGTATATGTCAGTAGTAGACTTACCATTCAATTGTTTATTAAAACTTAATAGCTTATATTAGAGATATATAAACAATTTGAAACGCTGGAAAACACACCTATTTCTCCACGACGGTAAGTTTTAAATTGTTTAAAAATAATACGTGTACTGGAAAACTTTTTCGACACATTAAACAGCAGAAAATATACTACTCAGTGAAAAATATTTGTTTATAAATGATTTAAACCCGGTGCCTCTTGTCAACTACTGATCCGCGTACGCATTGTGCGTATTTTCTGTTGTTGAATGATTTATTTCGACACCAGGTTTACATAATTACATACTGCTTAAGCTTAACATATTTCATGATTTAGACGGATTTCAACAGACTCCTATTTGTTTGGTTGGACTTAAGACATGTCCCTACTGTTGTCAATTGTTTTTATTTTAGCCATTCTTTAGGGTCATATACTTCTTGTTTATATTTTTACCGATAACTTTGTTTCACTGTTATAAGAATGGCTCAAAAAGCGATGAAATAAGTCAACATTTATTTGCTTTTGAAAGCAAATAATTACTTTTATTTTATAGACCTTATTATTGGCATCTTCGAAAACATTTGAAAAGTTAAAAGGAAGTAAAATGTTCCTGGTATAAAGCAGACACTACACTGTGAAGATTCCCAATTTTTGTGAATTCTGTCACAGCTGTCACTCAAACATTTTTATATGATAATGCGTAAAATAGTTATGAATAATTTAAGGACATCGCCGACATAGTTACTTAAGCTTCTCATATAATTGGATGATTATGATTTTTTATTTTGTAGAACTCAACAATTATTTGTTTAAAAAAAACAATTTCTTCGTGAAAGCTAAAACGAACAAACTTAAATAAATGTCGAACCTAAAACTATCATTTGCACATTTTTCCTTGACTAGCCTGCCTAGGTAAGAATATTAAATTAATGAGACAGCTAACAGTATTATTATTTCTCCCCTGACCCAGAATATGATGGAGTAAAATACTTTGCCTTTGGTAATGTTGTTTGCAGTATCAGTTTTCTATCCCTAGTTGAGTGATATAGTACAAATATTACTGTAAATACTATTTTCCGGAGCATCGTATAGCTAAGAGCGTTCAAGAATTTTGTGCTATTGTATTGTCAGACCATAAACAGTCCTAATAAAATTATACGAATACTTTTCGACAAAAGTGGAGAACAAATGGAATAAACACACATTTAAATGTCTTATAATGTAGATTCTTTCCATTGAAACATTCAAGTTAATGACTTGACGGCTTTATAAATTGAACAGATGACAAAGGTACATATAGAGACCTAGATATTTTTATAAATAAAAGTACATATATTCTGGGTTAAACCCTTTACCCAAATTATAAAAAATGCAGAAAAAGTTTCATAATTAATTTAGGAAATGGTATCAAACTTAAATCAGTGCATTACTACAATTATATTTTATGAGATGTGCCAGAATATGATATTCTTCGGAAAAAATACAATACACATAAGAAATAAGCTTATTGCAACTTAAAATGCTTTAATATATATTTTATTAACACGTTGCAAAAGACGTATAGCAATTGACATAACGAAGAAAGGACATCAAATAATAAAAAAGGATTTCCGGCCAACAGACAAACTCGTTCGAATAGAATCCCCATAAAGTCAGCCAGCTTTTAGACAAATAACAGAACACATAGATATTTTAAAGTAAGTAAAATGCAATGCAAATATTGTCCGGGTTACTGGGAATCTAATCGCTTCCAGAACATGCAGAATAAAAATAAAATACTGAAAAAGAAATCGGTTTCTTTAACCGTTTAGAATGAGATTACATGAACAAAAATAGAAATAAAATTGTTCCCTTACTTTTTAAATAAATCGGCGCAAAAGGTTTTAGTACTAAATTTTTAACAGAATATCAAGGCTTTAGCTGAAAACAAAACATACGTTGCTAGTGTAATTGACGAACATAATTTTTGATATGCACAAACAGTTGCCACCAAAACATCTAAAGTTCTACATTTAAACGAGGATTAAACACTGACATTTTGTTCGTTATTTAAATTAGCAAATTAAAATAACCGATTTTAAACAAGGTATCCCTTCATAACTGACAATCTGTGAATATTGTGGAAACCTTTCCAAAGAATATGTTATTGATAAAATCTTGCAGCCTAAAACGCCTTCCACAGGAAACATGATTCTTTCTGCCACATAAGCAATAGCCGTTCGGAAATAGCCGTCGAATATCAACAAATCACGCACGGGCTACCGTAACATCACATCGGTAATTCTTAAACAAAACATAACAATAAGAAATAAATAAGATGGTTGATTGCAATGTCATTATATAGACTTTTATGCAAATAATAATACAATACAATTCATATGGTTTAAACATTTCAAGTCTAATATAAAATGATGGTTTCATTTTCTATATAAGCCAAGAGTGTAAAGTTAAGTACTGTCCGTCGGTTATATATCGTAAGCATTCTATTTTATAACAGGAATGCATAAACATATCCTATGAGAATTGCCACATTTATGAATATTTGAACTACCGCTAAGACCAAGTCACATACAAGAAAATTTAAAAGTGACACTGAGACGAAATATTTTCACATTTAGAGAAAACCCAACAGTAACAGCCTTGGAACGATCATCTGGCGAAAGTTGCAAAATCCTCGGCTTTTATGATATGTTTTATATATTTCACTTTTGACACTTTTGGCATATGACGTCATGGCACTGTATGGCGACATTATAGTGTTCTTATAATATATCAGCGCTTGTACTGTTTTATTTTATTTGAAACTACTCTCTCATTTGGAATTTTCAGGTGCCGAGGCTTTTATCTACTGTACATACTGTACATATGTTGATAGTTTATTTTATTACTAGTTATTATGTATGTACATAAGATCACTGTATCTGTTTTAACTCCCGATGCAGGTGCTGTTAGTTGTTTCACTTTGACGGGATATTTTTATTTACACTGTTTGTTTGATAGGAAAACCCTTCAGGAAGTGCGAGGTTGGAGCGCTCAGCACAAACCAGGTTTAAGCACCCCAGTCTGCCTTTTTGCCGACTGACAGTTCCAAGGCGGTAATTAATGGTTTTTCTTTTTGTGTGTTATGTCTCGTCTCTGTGTTTTGTCACATTTACATTTACCTTGTTTGCCTTTGTCTTCAGGTAGATAAAGTTTAAATATCTGTGGAAATTTTGATAGGACCTTTTCTTATTTACCTATTATTCATTTGGACACTCTGTAATGTCATTCATCTCAGTGATATGTTTCGACAGACTTACTTTTCTGGAATGATGAACATGTGACGGCAAACAGATGTACTATGGATATTGTGAACTAGATTCGTAAAAGTATATGAAGTATAAACATTTGTTTGGTATTAGTCAAGATATCCTTTTCGAACTCCTCTTTAGGGAATTAAACATCGCTTTCATTGTATTACATTTACTTCAACATGTAAGGTGTGTTCTCCTTTCTTATATTTCTTTCTGAAAATATCTAGGCATTACTGCTTACAATTTATTACATAGCGACACGCTACGACCCGGGCGTCGGCAATTTTGCCAAAGTATCAACACAAATTGACACTTTATATGTCAACTCTGTTATACGTTTAAATAAAGTCTACCACACTTAAAACGTTTGGGGAAAATATTTTCATAGTTTAAATAAACAGTGAAGAAAAGGGTCGGGGAGTGGGCGGGGTGGGTGGGGTGGGGTAGGGGGGCATTATATATATATATATATATATATATATATATATATATATATATATATATATATATATATATATATATCAGTACATCAACAATGCCAACCTTCTCATTAGCAATGATTGGGAACGCATGTAAGAAGCGACTAATAATGCCTTCTTGGTATTGTCAGACAATGCTTGTACACTTGCACTCACGATTCAAAACTAAATGCCTGTTAAATAATCATGAACCAAATAGTTATCACACAATAAACAAGCTGTGAATGTAAATTTAACCGAAAATAATTCTTTGCCAAGTTATGTATTTTATATTTGACACAATAACATAAACATGTAAGATTCGACCTAACCAAGTATATTTAAAATGTAATTGGAAACTTTAATTACATTTTGCTGTACATTTATTTGTTGTGCTATTATCATTAAGGCCTCGCAATGTCTCTGGAGTCATTGTCTTCGAAGGATTTAGGAATTGTGAGATTATGTTGTTTTTATTGTCACAGACAGACACAGTTTTGTAACACCAATTATTGTTTTGTCTTTCTGATGTTCCGACGATGCGCTTAAACGGTATTGTCTGAGAAAACGTTCTTGCGTGGGTGCTTTTTCATCTAAAGGGAGCGTTTATGTCGCACACATATTTCAAAACAAGATGTATATGAAGGAATATTCTATCTTTCTCATTTTAAGATCGAAAGAACTGAAAGTTCAACGTCAATATAACTGTTTTGGCGGCTTTTGATGATACTCTGATTTCAATTCTTTTGCTATAAACAAGCAGATTTTGAGAGTATCAATTTTATCATCAATACTATTTTGTATTCAAACGTCATTTAGATGGGTACATGGTGGCAATTTGGTAAAGATGCATTGGAACGTATCATTAATCAGTAAACCGTACATTATAGCAACTTCCATAACAAAGTCTTAATATATTTGTAATGTATTTTTTTAAGTATCGGAAAAACAAAAACTTTCAGCAGCAGAAATTTTCTATAGAGATTCTATAATTGAAGTGTCAGGCAATATTGCCAATAACCTGTTAAATGTCAATCATAAAAATTAAATTGTCTGCGTTGTCTCCCTCGAAGCTTTTGTCTAGACAGTTTGATGGAGTGTCTAAACTGAATTAAAGCAATACTAATGCCGGGAAGCCTCCAACCACAGAAATAATTCATTTTTTAAATTTAAAATCATACCAACGAGATTTTTTTTATTCAAAACAATTCCAAACAAAACGTTTGTATTATAATAAAATATAGTAAAATATTTTACTGGTATGCTATCTTAACCAATCCGTTTAAACGAAAACAAAGAATCGATTTCTTTTTAAACAAATAAGAATATATGACAAAGTCCTATAGGCATTGTAACATATACCACACTCTGAAAAAGACACAGGACTAAGGTATTCACATGCAGAGCCAAATGTAAAAGTTTGAACAAATATGCGATGAGTCATTTAACAAAAAGAGCAAACACGACAGTTACCGCTTTGGAACGGTCAGTTGGCAAACGGGACCCATTCCTGAAAGGTGGAAAGTAGAAACACGTTAAATTTTAGTTTTTTCTGGAAAATATTTTACAAATACAACATACTTCATAAGCAACATATCTGCAAACAGAGGTAACAGTCGCAGAACCTCTCGTGAGGCAGCGTCTCCAATAACAGCCACCCAACCTAATGTATTGCTGACACCCAAATATTGTCACAGACTAAGTGTCCCCCAAAACAACCACCCAGCCTAATGCATTGCTGACACCATAATATCGTCACTGACTTAGTATCCCCCAAAACAGCTACCCAGCCTAATGTATTGCTGACACCATAACATCGACACTGACTTAGTATCCCCCAAAACAGCTACCCAGCCTAATGTATTGCTGACACCCAAATATCGTCACTGACTTAGTGTCCCCCAAAACAGCCAGCCAGCCTATCGTATTGTTGACAGCCAAATATCGACACTGACTTAGTGTCCCCCAAAACAGCCAGCCAGCCTATCAGATTGTTGACAGCCAAATATCGTCACTGACTTAGTGTCCTCCAAAACAGCTACCCAGCCTATCGTATTGTTGACATCCAAATATCGTCACTGACTTAGTGTCCTCCTAAACAGCAACCCAGCCTATCGTATTGCTGACACCCAAATATCGTCACTGACTTAGTGTCCTCCAAAACAGCTACCCAGCCTATCGTATTGCTGACAACCAAATATCGTCACTGACTTAGTGTCCTCCAAAACAGCTACCCAGCCTATCGTATTGCTGACACCCAAATATCGTCACTGACTTAGTGTCCTCCAAAACAGCTACCCAGCCTATCGTATTGCTGACACCCAAATATCGTCACTGACTTAGTGTCCCCCAAAACAGCTACCCAGCCTATCGTATTGCTGACACCCAAATATCGTCACTGACTTAGTGTCCTCCAAAACAGCTACCCAGCCTATCGTATTGCTGACAACCAAATATCGTCACTGACTTGAAATTGAGACCGCCTGTAGTATTTCCTAACTAACCTGTACATGTAATTATACCAGTAATATAATTCCAATTAATGTCAGCTGCAGCTTATTTGTCATATAACTATTAACAGATGTTTAAGCAAACCTTTTAACAACGCATTGTTTGTAAACATTTACATGATAATGAGATCATATAATGAGAATACTTTTATATAAAACGAAATCTACTCAATGGCAAACATCTGGTTTATATTAACGTCTTCAATATAAAATCATGCCAGAAGACATCTTAGAAAAATTGAAATACACAATGTTATTGTATTAGCAGATTAACACATTTACACGCTCGTGTAGAACGCACGTACACAAAATCTTAGCTGTGTTTATGCGTCTTCGATTTGACTGTGTTAAAAGCATATTCAATCTCGATTTGTAAGAAACTATTAATAGGTAAATAAGAAAAGGTCCTATCAAAATTTTCACAGATATTTAAATTTTATCTACCAGTAGACAAAGGCAAACAAGGTATATGCAAATGTGACAAAACACAGAGACGAGACATAACACACATAAAGAAAAACCATCAGTTACCGCTAAATGCATTTATCTTTTGTAAATAGTGAGCAAATTTTAAATATTTCTTTGCTTTTGATGTTGAATTGTTTGTCAATAGCATTATTTTTTACTTCTTTACTAGTGATGCATGCACTTTTTCTTTGTTGCTTTGAACTGTTTTGTGAATTTTTTGTATGTTATTTGCTTCGATAAAAATCTAGAAAGTGCGATAGAGTTCCACAATTCTGTTTAAGCACATCAGCTGGTCATTTTCCCGACTGATTGAAGTAAGGCGGTAAATGTTGGCTCTTTGTGCCTGTGTTATGCCCTTTTATTTAGTTTTGCTATCACTTATATTTTACATTGCTCACTTGTTTACATATACTGTTATGGTCAAACTTTAATTTATATTCTCATAGGTAAGTTTCATATTTATGATACAATATGTTTTTAGAAAATATGTGCACATACCAATTGACCAGATCGCTGAGAAACATCTGCACCTGGAAGACGGCCATATCTTTCTGTCCGCAGCTGGTACTGTGGTCCATTGCTTACCACGTGGTCCCGGGAGAGTCCGGAGTTTTCTGATGTAATAATAATAATATGTTTTCTTGCTAAATAGTTTCCACTGATTCATCAAGAATTTACTAAGACTGCCCAAAAGTCGCAAGTGGTTAAATCGAATGTTATTTGTATGGTAAGTTGGAGTTTGAGTCAGTGTCGTCTTTTTTTTAAAAAACCTTATGGTTATATAGATATTCCAATGTCAAATACGATTTTATGCAGTTTTCGAAGTCAAAACGTTTTGAGTGATTTCATGTTTACACTTATCTGGGTTGTGGGGTCGGGGCGAGGTCTTTAAATAGAAACAAATTTAAAAACAAAATGCTTGCCATTTTTTTTTTCAATTGAATAAACATTTAATTTTATTTTTATTTAATTTATCTGCTAAGGAAATGAGTTATGAAGATAACCCTTAACGAAGTCACAATTTTTTAACGCTTTGACAAAAATATTTTAAAGGGGTATCATTAATTATAAGTCGTTAATAAATGTCTTAATAATGTACCTTTAGAAATGACTGTACCAGCCATATATAAATAAAACAGCTTTTCTGATAAAGGCAAGAAAAAAACACTTTCAAGACAGATACAGACACCTTGCGAAAGTCTCTAAGTAATACATTGGAACCCAAATGTGTCTCAACAACTGCTATACTCATAAGGACAGCAAGGTTTTGATGCAATAAAGTGTAAGCTCTAAGCTCATAAACTAAAAATCACCAAATATAACAAAGTCCTTTTAGTATTTCATTATATTCTTAACTTTGAAAAAGCACAGGACAAAGGTATTCAAATAATAGCCAAATGTAAAGATAGAACAAATCAGTGACTAGACATTAAATAAATAGTGCAAACCTATCGGTTACCGCGTTGGAACGGTCAGTCGGCAGAAGAGAAGGACGCTTCCTGATGGGGTTTGTCAAATGCAAGCAGCGAAATCAAAGTGAGCCAACGGAGGCTAAAATGATGACGTATTCTTAGAGCTAAGAGATAAGTTACGACGTCATTAAAAGAACGTAGTAACGTCATTAAAATAATGTCCACATTGTATTTAGAAGAAGTATAAGTTTTATGTTTACTTGAACAACTACACAAAATTCTTAATTGTAAATGAAATTTAATATTTTATCCAGAATTAAATGAATATGGAAGAAGTGTTATGGTTGTAGCATCCTGTTCGTGTGTGGATGAAATTGAGGTATGTCTAGCAAAGAAATACACGTAACAATCGTTACTGGATTAATTAAATACACAGGTAACATTGTTGTATTTATTTATAAGAAAATGTGACAAAGTCCTTTGGACATTGCATCGTAACCTATACTGTAATACTTTGCAAAACAAACTCGATTGAAATCATCCAAACATTAAATAGATTATGTATAGAATAAATGTTTCACAATTTGTGGAAATTATGTTAATCTTTAATGTTGTATCTGCTTATATTATTGCAGTTAATTCACATATATAAACTTCAACATTTACATTATATTTTATACAAAGTAATAAAACTTGGTTTGAACTTCGTTACGAAAGTCATTTTAAAAGTTATGTTCATTTTTCTGTATTTCCTGTAAAGTGTTTATAAACTTTGTATTTTTCCATTCATTTTAGCACTGTAAAACACCAAGATGGGCGACAATTGATCGGTTCACTGTCATCTTGAAAATTAAACTTTTCGTTATGTTAGTCTCGAACTATTGTCTAGACAGTTTGACAGGTATTATGAATGCAATTTTTAAATAATTCATAACGCGATAAATAACATCAATATTCGTTTAAGGGAAAATAATTGAAAGAAAACAAAAGTATTTCTGTTTGCTGATGCTTAAATGTTTTAAGTTTTTAAGTTAAGTCTGCATTCAATGCGCAGCAACTTTCATTTATTTTCAGGCGTCTTCCTAAACAATAAAAGATGAAATTATAAATATGGCTATACTTGTGTGTGGCGATGTATAAAAACAAAACAAATCTATACACCTATTTCGAAGTGTCTTCGTCAACTTTTTAAGCTTGGTGTCATCAATATGACCATAGTTGCGTTTGTGCGATGCATACAAAATAAAAGAATCTTTACAATTATTTTAAAGGGTCTTCTTCAACTTTTACAGCTGGATGTCATCAATATGTATATACGTGTATAAAACAAACAGACCCCAAAGCTCTAGTGTTTCTCATAAATAAATTCCATAAAAACAAATAACGTCTATATTTTGGAAAATATCCTTTGTTTAATGAAACGATGTTTTGATTTTTTTAGAAAAGCATAGTCCTATATCGGGTTGTAAACATGTCGCTCGTGAGGCTGATTGCAGGAAATTTGATTCTGTAATCTATATAATGTTAAACTTAACATCAACTGAGAAGACATTAAGGATAATATTAAAATCTGAAAATATGCGCATATTTTATTATCGAAATGACACCTAGTACTAGTTCAAGGTTTATGTCTGGTGCATGTGTGTCCCTGCACCTAGTACTAGTTCAAGGTTTATGTCTGGTGCATGTGTGTCCCTGCACCTAGTACTAGTTCAAGGTTTATGTCTGGTGCATGTGTGTCCCTGCACCTAGTACTAGTTCAAAGTTTATGTCTGGTGCATGTGTGTCCCTGCACCTAGTACTAGTTCAAGGTTTATGTCTGGTGCATGTGTGTCCCTGCACCTAGTACTAGTTCAAGGTTTATGTCTGGTGCATGTGTGTCCCTGCACCTAGTACTAGTTCAAAGTTTATGTCTGGTGCATGTGTGTCCCTGCACCTAGTACTAGTTCAAAGTTTGTGTCTAGTGCATGTGTGTCCCTGCACCTAGTACTAGTTCAAAGTTTATGTCTGGTGCATGTGTGTCCCTGCACCTAGTACTAGTTCAAAGTTTATGTCTGGTGCATGTGTGTCCCTGCACCTAGTACTAGTTCAAAGTTTATGTCTGGTGCATGTGTGTCCCTGCACCTAGTACTAGTTCAAAGTTTATGTCTAGTGCATGTGTGTCCCTGCACCTAGTACTAGTTCAAAGTTTATGTCTGGTGCATGTGTGTCCCTGCACCTAGTACTAGTTCAAAGTTTATGTCTGGTGCATGTGTGTCCCTGCACCTAGTACTAGTTCAAAGTTTGTGTCTAGTTCATGTGTGTCCCTGCACCTAGTACTAGTTCAAGGTTTATGTCTGGTGCATGTGTGTCCCTGCACCTAGTACTAGTTCAAAGTTTATGTCTGGTGCATGTGTGTCCCTGCACCTAGTACTAGTTCAAGGTTTATGTTTCTTGCATGTGTTTATGCACCTAGTAATAGTTCAAGGTTTAAATATGTTGAAATTCTCATTGTCCTATTTTATGATCGGTTGTTGTGTTTTTAATTAAATGTTGTCTTTTTATTTTCTTTCATCTTTCTTAAATTCAGTTTATTGCCTGTGAAAGAACTGCTGTCCTGAGTATGATGAGCTTAAATAGCATGACCATTATTGTGAAGATTCTTTAGACAATACTGACAATATTAGTAGATAATTTATGGAACTATTAATTATAAAGCGTTGGCGGTTCAACGCAATCGGCCACGGTATGATGTCATTGTTGACACTTTAGCCCCGCATTGTCTACGGCAACTTTGGCCACACAGTACCTTGGTCACGTTCGACCCAGCGGAACAAAAAACAAAGTCGTTAAAATGGTAGTGGTATAGCTTCCTTGCTAACGCTCAAGCAAATATAAGGGTAGTTTCACGACTGGTTGGCCCGGTGTCAGGATAATGTGACTGGGTGTGGTATCTGCTTCAAGTGGACACCGTCTCCATATAACTGAAATACTGTTGGTGGGACGATAAACCCAACAAACAAACAAACAAACAAACAGAGTCTGAATGAAGGTCTACCCTCTTGACACTGACAGAGAAAATATTCTTATCTTTCACAGGCACAGTCAACATCATTCGCAAATAAACATAATAACTGTCTATAGATTGAACAATCCCAGAATCCTTAGAGAGTTGACGTCGAGTAATGTCTCCATAAATAACCACTGAATCTAAATTATTGCCGGCAGTCAAATAAAGGAAGAAGTCATGCAGGAAGTTGGCTTTACGTGTGCTGTCATGTGCAAGCGAGAAGAGAAGAAGTTGTTTCATATAGTTTAATGTTAACAAAAACTGGCTAAATTAACATATATAAGTAATTAAAAAGGAGTCTAGTACTTATAACAATCTTTGCAGAGTACCGTGTCTAGTACCGGTATTACCTCTCCAAAAGCCACATACCCACAATAATATATCATTTGATTATGGCTGCAATGATACGTAATCCTTCGTCACATCAAACGCAGGCATTTACATGTGAAAAACAACACACGGCCATCAATTTAAATTCGAGTAGGTTAAAAAAATGATAAAGGACATTGTAGTAACCATTCAGTCATTTACTTAAATTTATAAAACTCTTGATAATATTGTTTTTCTTTCAAAACAAGAACAAAAAGAGGAAGAAAAGAAAAAGACGCCGACGATTCTGAGTACTCGGCCAAATTGCCTCTTCTAACCCTTGAATACATTCCATATGGGAACATTTTAATAATTTACCAATCAATGTAGTGTTAGTTCTCGTGGGCAGTTTTAGAAATCATAAATAACAAAGGGCATAATTACTGCAAAATCTCTCATTTGAGTATAAGAAATGTTGGTTTTGAGCACTATCTCAATTGTAAGACTGTACAAATCATAAAATAACTTCTTTTGTCCAAATCTATAAATAAGATTGGGATTTCTGTTTAAAACCGACATTGACGTCAAAGCGGATTAACCGGGTGATAACAAAAATGCGATCGCGTGAGTTACTTAGCTTGAAACTAAATAAATGAAGCGTGGCTCAGATAAGAAATGCATGTTACTTATGACGAGTTAAACGTTTTGCTTCACTTTCCACAATCAGTCCGTATTGCCGACTGACCATTCCAAGGCGGTAACTGTCGGGTTGACTCTACTTGTTAAATGACTCATCACATATTTGTTCTTTTACATTTGGCTTGCGTGTGCATACCTTTATCCTGTGCCTTTTCAAATTTTGGTATATGTTACAATGCTCATAGGACTAAATTATATGTTCTTATTGGACATTAGTAAACAACACTTAGCGGTTGCTTTTCAGGCAACACTAATTTATTTGGTTGAGAAAAAGAAATTGACCAAACCCTCAGATACAACATTTAAGCCCCTCTTGTATGAACACATGATGGTCTTATTAAAGTTTCGACATTGTCCTCTTGGGAATGGGAATTGTGCAGATTGCTGGCAGTTACTATTGTCATTGGTTGAAGTCGTCGACTTTCATTTGTTGTGTTTGTATCTCTGATGACTCAATCCATGCGTTGTATTGTTTATGAAAAATATGCCCCAAAATGAAATATTTTTGTACTTCAGCGAGGAAAAACAGAAAGCTATGTGTTATATTTATATGTATTTACAATAAGACAAAACATAACGCAATACGACTTGAAGTTTTATTAATTAATGTAGAGTACACCTGTTTAGTTTGTTACTTCTAGAAACAGGTGTTAAATTCTGAATTCTGAACAGTCATGTTGGCCATCATTTTAAAATAATATTAATGAGGAAATATTAAAAAATCATGAGCAGTCCCACAATTTGAAAAGGCACAGGACAAGAGGATTAACAATCTTTATAGGATAAATTAAATGACAGCATACATTGACCGGCTGCCGTTTCTCTGAAATCAATGTACCTTCAGGCCGGCCGGATAAGCAAAAACCAACCCTTAACGACCCTGCTCTTAAACATTGACCCCACACAGTGTTACTCGAACAGGGCCTGGTGAGGAGATATTAAAAAATTATCAATTTTCAAAGCCTTTAATGTCAATCAGATAAACATCTGCTTGGTAGTCGTGGAAACATCGTCTAGACTGTTTGATGGAGCGTCTAAACTCAGTTGAAGAAATGATTTACATGTTATTTGGCCGACATTGAATTAATGATATCGAGGTTCCTGTAATAAAATTATTAAAAAATACTAAAACATGCATTTTAGATATATTTTATTATGAGTTTCAAGCGAACGTTTAAAATGGCGTTAAACAAATAAACGCACATTTAATAATAGTGTGTACATTATGCATTTAATTAATGGGATTATATAATTTATTCGACAATAATAAATTTATTCTTTAATCTGTAATTTTTGCTGCTTGGTGAAATGATAAATGCACTAATATTATATAAAGATAGTAAAATGATTTTATATAATACACCTTTATAAAAAAAAAAACTACAGAAACATTAATGAGATTGTATTAAGTGTGACCAATTCGTTCGTTTAACTATAGCTGCAGAAATAGTTTATCATGCCATGCCAGCTTATTCTAACGAATTAAAGAGCAGCAATTCATTTAGCCCTTTCAACGTACTCAAGTCGGATGAGAAAATGTTATAAGCATTCTTCAGTATACACACTGTAAGGTAAAGAGTACAAAATCAACGCCTATATAATAGGACTGTCAATAGTAATTTATAACCAAAGTAGGTCTTATGTCAATATAAAAAGAATTTACACGTTAGCGTTTGATACTTTAAAGGAAATGGAACGATGTATGTTGTCGCAAGCGGAACTGTTCAGTCCCAATTTTCATCTACCATGCAGTATTCTCCCATTTTCGTCCACTCTAGCTTTTGACATTAGTTCTATTGACATGGATATTTTCTGTGTTTTAATGCTTAAGGGGCATGAATATTCCTGTGGATGAATGACCAAAGTTGTGTATGTTCACATGGACATATCCTCATAAAGAGGGAATATTCCTGTGGGAAAATGTTTGAAAGGTCAGACTATTTCCTGTGGCTGAATGCTCGAAAGGCGTAAATGATGACGTAGATCATTGTCCAAAAGGCGTCAGTGTTCCTGTAGATGAATCGTTGACTGGCGTGAATGTTTATGTAGATGAATGCTCGAAAAAGAAATGGTGAAAGATCATGTGGATGAATGCTCAAAACGGTGTGAATAATTACGTGTGTAAATGTTCAAAGGCGTAAAAATTCCTGTAGATGAATCGTAGAACGCATAATAGGGCCTGTAGACGAATGCTCGAAAAAGGGGTAAACGATCCGGTGGATGAATGCTTAAAAGACGCGAATAAAAGGCGTAAATGATCATGTGGCTATAATATTTTTAAAAGATAAGAACGCATTTGAAAAAAAATCATGCGCCTTATCCATATCTCGGTCGACCAGGCGTGATACGACGCCTACATTTAGTTGAGTCAGTTGGTAAATATGGTCTTTCATTTCCATTCAAATTCATTGCTGTATCGAATGTAAACTTAAATACAGTTTATGATAACAATCCTTAGTTTATAGCTGGAAATAATAATTATATTTTGGCGCAGAAATGTGTGATTAATTTGCTGTTTGTGATGACAAATGTTACTTTATAGCTGGGAAGAAGAACTCATAAATAGTTCAAGATACCGAAATAAGACTGCAGCAACTAATGTTATAATGTCATTATTCCACATAGAAAATTATGAAAATGTTCTGTAAGAATTAAATATTTTATTCTGGTCTACCGCTAGACAATGGCACATATCTAGACATGAAAATTGATGGAAAACACTGAAATGAGGCATAACACACATAGAGGCATAACACACATAATAACACACATAGATACATAACACACATAATAACACACATAGAGACATAACACACATAGAGATATAACACACATAGAGAAATAACCGTTGTCGCCGCCCTTGGAGCGGTCAGTCAGGGAAAGGGCCGAATGTGGTTCTTAAACCTGGTTTATGGAGCGCTCCAGCCTCACACTTCCTGAAGACAAAGAGTGTAATTAAAATATCCCATCAAAGTGAGCCAGCTAATTGTAAGCACCTGCATCGGCAGTTAAAAACTGATGGAAAAAGTATTAACAAACAACAGTATAATAATTATGAGTTATGATCTATCAACATAAATATAATAAGTACAAGAGATAAAAGCCACTGCAACTTAACAGTTCCAAAGGAAATTTGAAAAAAAACAAAAAACAACACACGATTAGAATAGAAATTATTGAATAAATATTTCTTAAAGTAATTAAATAAAACCGAAACATGTAGAAGATTTCCACCATAGATACAATAAGAAAAAGTGTGTTCTTTCAATCGTTACAGCAAACATCTTGAAATCGCCATCTCTTACCAATAAACATAATAACTCTCGCCAGATTGAAAAAATCCCAGAATCTCTCGGGAGTCGACGTCGTGAAGTGACTCAGTAAACACCTACTTGATTTAAATTATTGCTGACAGCATTATGAAGACAATGGTGTAGAGAATAGTCTTTGCCTGCAGTATTCTGACATACAAGAACATGCTATTCCTACGTGTTTACTTTATTATGAAAATGTCCTGTAAGAATTACATTCAATATTTTATTTGATCTACCGCTTGACAATGACACATACAAGTAAATGTAAAATTGACGGGAAAACACTGAGACGAGACATGACAAAGACAGAGACATACCACCTATAGATACATGACACACATAGAGACACAACACATAAGAACACACATGGATACATAACACACATGACACATATAGACATAACACACATAATGACACATAGATACATAACACACATAACAACACATAGAGACATAACACACAAAATGACACTGAGACATAACACACATAATAACACATAGAGACACAGAGACATAACACACATAATGACATAGAGACATAACACACATTATAATACATAAAGACATAGAGACATAACACACATAACAACACATAGAGACATAACACACATAATGACATAGAGACATAACACACATAACAACACATAGAGACATAACACACATAATGACATAGAGACATAACACACATAATGACATAGAGACATAACACACATAATGACATAGAGACATAACACACATAACAACACATAGAGACATAACACACATAATGACATAGAGACATAACACACATAATGACATAGAGACATAACACACATAATGACATAGAGACATAACACACATAACAACACATAGAGACATAACTAACATAATGACATAGAGACATAACACACATAACAACACATAGAGACATAACACACATAATGACATAGAGACATAACACACATAATGACATAGAGACATAACACACATAACAACACATAGAGACATAACACACATAATAACTCACAGAGACAAAACACACATACTAGCACATAGAGACATAGCACACATTATAACACACATAGAGACATAGTACACATAATAACTCACAGAGACATAATACACATAAAAATGCACTAAAAGACATAACACACAGAGACAAAACTCACATAATAACACACAAAGAGACATAAAACACCTAATAATAATACACATAGAGACATAACACACATAATAACGCACATAAAGACATAACACACAAAATCACACGCATAGACATGGCATACATAATAACACAGACACATAACACACATAATAACAAACAGACACATAGCACACGTAGAAACATAACACACACACAGAAATAACACATAAAGACATTACACACAGAGACATAACACACATAAAAACACATACCGACATACACACATTATAACACCCATACAAACATGCTACACATAATAACAAACACACACATAACACACCTAATAATACACATAGAGACATAACACACATACTAGTACATAGAGACATAGCACACATAATAATACACATAGAGACATAACACACAAAAAATAAACAGAGACATAACACACATAATAACACGTAGAGGCATAACACACATAATAACACATAGAGACATAACACACATAATAATGCACATAGATGCATAACACACATAGCGACAAAACACACATAATAACACACATAGAGAAATAACACATAATAGCACACAGAGAAATAACACACATACAGACATAACACACATGGAGATATGACACACATAACAAGAAAAAGAGATATGGCGCACATAGAATAGAACAGTAGCCGCCGTCTTGGAACGGTCAGTCAGCAAATGGACC
This sequence comes from Sinonovacula constricta, assembly GCA_007844125.1. NCBI lineage: Eukaryota > Metazoa > Mollusca > Bivalvia > Cardiida > Solecurtidae > Sinonovacula > Sinonovacula constricta. The sequence goes on along the minus strand of CM017563.1, from coordinate 1,516,084 downwards.
GACTGGGGTTCTTAAAAGATGCACTTCTCTATGTTGTTGTTTTTTCCACAGATGAAACAACTTACGGTAAGCACCTTTATGGGGAGTTAAAATAGATAAAAACATCAGCAACTAAAGAGTTCTTAATGAAATTTTGAAAACGAATAGAAGGAGAACTATTGAATAAATAAATCTTATAGTAATAAGATAAAATCGAAACAAACTGAAGCCAACCTCCCTAACTATAACATAAAAGGCACAAGAAAATATTCTTTCATTCATCACAGCAAACACATTTTGAAAGTCATCATCCTTTACCAATAACAACATCGCCTTGGCGGAAAAAAAAATCCCAGAATCTCCCGGGAGTCAACGTGGAGAAATGTCTCCATAGACACCTATTTGACTTAAATTATTGCTGACAGCCTTATGAAGACAATGGTGTACTGACGTGTCTTTGCCTGAAATGTTTTCTGACATACCTCAACATGCTATCCCTGCGTGTTTACTCGCCTGCTATTCTTGATGCCCTTAAATGTGAATACTGACCTGTTTTAACACATCCAGATTGGTTTATTCTTCTTATTGTACAATTTCAATAAAAGGTTCGTGTTTTCTCGATTGCACATTTTGAACACATTACTTTTTCTAGTATAAAATAAGAACAACTCGGACTTGGTGTGCTAAAATTGTCTCGATTTGGCCGCTTTAAAAAAACGTGCATTAAAGGTAGTATCAGACATTTTGCCAATATCAAATACATGTATCTGCATCTAACTTTAATAGTGGGGAATATGGGTATAATTTTTGCATAAACCCATATTTTAGTCTTACTAAAGACGATAATGAAAACAATATGTACTGTAATACAATATACTTACTGGCAAAAATCACTCTAAATGTTCAATCTTTCCAACTCTATAAAAGCGCGATAGTAGTTTCTGCTATAAAATATATATTGACGTTTCCTTTTGATTTTCATTTTAGAAACCCCTCAGAAAGTGCGAGGTTAGAGCTCTTTTAAATCGGTTTAAGCACCCCAGTCGGTCCATATTGCTGACTGACCGTTCCAAGGCGGTAACTGCTGGGTTTGCTCTTTTATGACTCTTCACAGATTTGTTCTTACTTTTACATTTGGCTTGCTTCTGAATTTCTTTGTTCTGTGCCTTTTCAAATTTCGTATGATCTTATTTGGTTATTTTAGAGAAAAAAAAAATGATTAGAACTTTCGAATACCACCTTTGTTCAGTGTAATCAATTTGCCTCAACCAAATAAACTGCAAGGGACGTGACCTGTGCTGCGTGTTTTAGTCGAGTAAAATAGCAGTTATTTCCCTTAGATTATTTAGTTATGCCGAAGTAAATATGTCTCGGGTGGTAAAAAAGAGTTGAAAGCACAGGTGTAAAATCATACAGGTGTAAAAGATCATTGTTTTGCTATAAATTAAAGGTTTATACAGCTGAAATTTTGAGTAAAATAACAAAAAATATGCGCTGTGCCGCCTAAAATATTTTGAACGTGAAAATTGAACATTTTAACATAAAAAATCCAAATAAAGATAAAAAATGAAGAAGACCTACGAAGAATGAATATTCGGTCACTGCTTATCGGATATTCGAACATAATCGCCGGCAGTTATTTGACGAATAAGTGGTAACACTTAATACAACACTCGTAACTACACGACCATTTAGGTTTCCTTTAGATTCCTAAGTATTTCTACTAAAGTTGTCATAATATACATGTATGTACTTTGATATTTGAAATTATACTAGGTGTGGAAACATCATACATTGGATATATTTGTTTTTTATGAGTTGGCCATGACTGAAAATATCGCTTTATGTATTTCTTTCGCTAACTTAAAAACGCAGGACATGTAAGTAAACATTAGAATTCGTTCTCTATTAATCCCGAGTTATAATTATTGCAAGTTATGTTTATTTATTCCTATCTTCTGACTGACTGACAACTGGGTTATTTTAGAGTCAGCATATACACTCGTATTTTATTGAGTCCACGTCATGTTGCCCAAGCATGACTAAAAGAGTTTTGACCAATGTGCCAAAAAGTGGACCCCACGCCTACCTTCACTATACACATCTATGTAGAGGAAGCGTCCCTGAAACAACAGAAATAATATACTAAGAAAATAACAGGGCCGATAAGAAACCAAACAATACTAGATTTAAGGTTACCGAAATGATATGAATGTTGTTTTCGGCGTTGTTTATATATACTCGGTCTCCTCCGGCCGCATTTTTGTTTGCCGACTTGTTGTGTAATGGTATGATTATTGTTTTTGTTTGCTTAGTTGGTTTATTGTCCCACCAACAGTATTTCAGTTATCTGTAGACGTTGTCCACTTGAACCAGATGAAGTGCTGCCTTCACTGCATATAGCATGCCGTGAACACCAGGCATGATACCACAACATCTCCTTATTCTCATCCTCATTCTCTTCCCTAACCCTTCCTCTTCTTCTTCCATTCCCAATCTCCCTCCTCCTCTCTCCTTCATTCCCTTTACCTAACATCCTTCCTTCTCCCTCCGTCCTCCTCTTCTTTCAAGCTTCTTATCCCTGCACATCCTACCAGACCCACATATATCGGGACATGATTCGTCCCTCCTCCTCCCTGCTCCGCCTCCCTCTTTCTCCTCATACCTCCTCTTTCTCTCCAACCAAACATACGTGTATCGAGACACTACCCCCCTCCTCCTCGCTGCTCCATCTTCCTACTTCCCTCTCCAACCTGTTCTAACCTCCTCCTCCTCGCTGCTCCATCTTCCTACTTCCCTCTCCAACCTGTTCTAACCTCCTCCTCCTCCCTGCTCCACCTCCCTCCTTCTCTCTCCAACCTCTTCTAACCTCCTCCTCCTCCCTGCTCCACCTCCCTCCTTCTCTCTCCAACCTCTTCTTACCTCCTCCTCCTCTCTGCTCCACCCCCTATTTCTCTATCCTACCTCCTCCACCCCTCCTCCTCTCTGCTCCACCCCTCTTTCTTTCTCCTACCTCCTCCACCCCTCCTCCTCTCTGCTCCACCCCTCTTTCTTTCTCCTACTTCCTCCACCTCTCCTCCTCCTTCCTGCTCCAACCCCTCTTTCTCTATCCTACCTCCTCAACCCCTTCCTCCTCCTCCCTACTCCGCCTCCCTCTTTATCTCTCCTTCCTTCTCCAACCCCTCCTCTCCCTGCTCCGCGTCCCTCTTTCTCTCTCCTACCTCCTCTACCTCATCCTCCTCCTACCTGCTCCGCATCCCTCATTCTCCCTACACCTCCTCTTTCTCTCCTACCAAACCCACGTGTATTGAAACACGATCCCTCCTCCCTCTCTACCGAACTCCTCCTCTCCTCCCCTCCTACGCCCACATGCATCGGGTAAACATGCCTTCTCATCTTCCCTCTTTGGTCATTCAGTAGTTTTACCAATATATAATTATCAAACATAGTTTATCAACAGCAATAATGCCAGTGTTTTGTGAGTGTGTTAGGTACATAAAGAAAGACTTATAAAATGCTATAAATGTATGAATTAATATGATTTATTTCCTTTCATGAACAGCCTATTGTCCTGGCAATGTGTAGATAGGGAAATTGTGAAATCGATAAACCAACAACAAACAACAAAAACATTCACTGAAATTATATGTAGGCCTATGTTATAAGCGATGGCAGTGGTGTGTGTGTGTGTGGGGGGGGGGGGGGGAGGGGTCATTTGTTTAAGGTGATCATTTACACCTTCAATGTTTTATTCGAAAAGTAACCTTTCATTTCATTTCATGTCTTTTAGGATATAAATCTTATTTTCATAGTGTCCTTTACTTCTGAAGTTTTGAAATAAACAACTATAGCCTATAATATAACGAACGAACTAAAAGTGTAAAGTGGTATTGAATAAAGGTTTTTAATTGATTGATTAATATCGCCCAAAGCTGGGTTTTTAAAACTTTTACCATGTTTATTTTTTATTAACAAACAGGATTACCCATATCTGGGATTTACCGTGTTATTTTTAGCAACAAACTGACGCAATGAAAAAAGAAACAGGAAAAGTTTAATAGGATTCCGCTTACACGCGTCATGTCCATGTTTATATGGAATAGGAGGGATCCCGCCTTTAAGCTATTTATGTATCGTGCTGGGTTTTACCAGATTATTTATAGCACAGTTTCACGGGTTACACAGGCTTATTCTCAGGTAATAAGCGTACACTGAATTATCCATGAGGGCGGGGTTATTAGACAACCGCGTTATACTGCGGGTCCAACATTAAGCGGTGTTTAAAATACGACAGAATATCAATAATAGAGTTCTTTCAACGACTAAGACTTTATCGCCTTAGTGACAATGACAGTTAAAGATATTATTATACCGAAGGATATAAAGCTCATATACAAATCTTTTTTTCTACGGTCTATACAATTGCCGGAAAACACCGAAAAAACAACAACGAAAAACGCTTGGAGTAATGTGCATGTGACAGTTATGTTGATCGTAAACGTCAAATTTTAGTTTAATTTAAAAGTTAAATGATGAATAAAAAAATACAATTTTAAGTTAATCGGTCTATAATTTAAAATAGATTTTGATATAAATTTAAATCAAAATATGCTTCCGTCAAACACGGATAACACAATTTAATAAAGCAAGACGGGCGGTAACTATAAAACCTGTGAGCACGATATTTTGTTCAAAGATGTTTATAGGCATCATTTTTGGGTAGGATTCATGCTCGAGCTCAAACTCAGCTACATGTATTAGAGTCGGGATTCGTGCTCATGAGTTTTATAGTCACGGGGCCTGAACTGAACTGTGTGCTGCCTATGGCGGCAATACTAAAATAGCTTAAAATATACATACAGCTTCTAGTAAGTATTTTGTTTCCATTTTACCCACCTTACGTGATGTGAAAGATACAATGGCGTGCTGCATATAATAGCTTTACTACACCGAATGAACACCATTATACTCAACATACTTATGTATATTGTGCGGCGTATCATGCTCATACGGCCTGGGGTACACCAATAAGACCATATATTTTATCATTACAATAAAGCAAACATCATAATGTAAAAAGAAATGCTTTCGGGTTTTGACAACGTGACGTGTGTTTATGACTGTAAATATGGTGTACTTCCCATCTGATACTAAATACAGAAATAAACAGATGCACAGCAGGCAGGATAACATTGATTGATACAATATCTATGAAAATGTGTGTGTTTACTTTCTGTTCTAAATCAATTTATTATCAGTAAATATCAGCAAGCAACAAAAAGTGATGTACGTAATATATATATATATATAGCAAACAACAACAAAAACAAAAATAACAACGAAACAAACAAAACAAAACAGCAACAACACAAACAACATCAACAACAAAAAACATTTGGTTATTTTTACCACAATTATGCTTTTAAATTATTTGAGGCTATGATAAGCCCACTGCTTACATTTGGTGCTGAAATTTGGGGTTACGACCGCAGTGAACAAACAGACTTTGTATGTGTAAAATTCTGCAAGTAATGACATTTCTGAATGAAAATGTTTCAGATATGGCTTACTTACAAACAAAAATAACAACCAAAAAAAAAAATCTTCAGATTCTTTTTCTAGCAGTATGCATATACAAGCGCTATGCTGATTCTATTAAAATTGTTTGTATTTCATTATTCAACGATCATAGTATTCATGCAAAATAAGTTATAAACTTTCATGTTTATTTTTATGCATAAACATCACTAACGATTATGGGACAATTTTAGGTTTATTATAAGCCTGCGTGAGAGACTTATGGACGCTTTGTACCATGGAGACGTCGAACCATGAAGGTTGAAGAAGAAGAGACAAGACAAGATGAGGAAGGTGCGGAAGAGATGGCCGATGTCACGTTTGACATTCTGGATCGGAATTTTAACAGGCCGCAACAAATCCCAGATGAGTGTCTCTTTGTTGATCTTTAAGAATATTTAATTAAATACTATATTTTGTTATTAAGTTAATGTGTTATATATACACACGCATGCAAAGACAATTGGTCGGTGTTTATGGAGACAGTCAGAACCAACAATGACGTAGAGGGTTGGCATCGGCGTCTGAACACAAAAACTGGAGGAGCCTAGCTTCCCTTCTACGTACTGGTGTCCTTGTTGTACGCAGAGTCGTTGTACATTGACTGACATACAGGTCAGGTTAGTGAGCGCCAACTTACTGAACCGTCTGCATAGAAAGCAGTAAAAAAGACCCATGAAGCACTATTTAAGGCGTGGGAACAGTATGGGGAAGACAAGCTGACAACGAACCAGCTACTGAGGACGGTTAGTCACATCACGGGCTTGGGACCAGTAACAACATCACTCGTTTATGATGAGGATTAAAACACAAAAGACGATTTTGTAGAACAGCCATTCACTTCCACAAAACTCGCTAATAATGGCTATAATGGACAAGTGACAAGTATCCGTTTAATTTTTTGTTAATATTTGTTATTTTGTCTGTAGTGACTCTTCCCTGTTGAAATATATATGTGCTATTTTATGATATTATTTAATTTTTCTGAAACTAATTAAATATATTTTTAACTTAAATTATTTTTTTTTTTATTGAAATTCCAACAGCACACAATATTTCTTCTGTCCTTGTCAATGGTAGATTTACTGAGTAAGCTGCATATCTATCTTTATCTGAAAAGAAAGATTATAAATGTATACACAATGTAAATAAAATACATATATTACAATAGATAGTAAGTATATATAAAATATACAACAATGGTAAAATGGTAAGTATGAAACAAAAAATAACACACATGCACATGCATATATATACCCTAGATATGCAACACTCCCTAACGACTTTTACATCTTATTAAAGGTGTGAACAACACCTAATCCTTTATGTGGTACGAACTCTCCAAATATGATACGTACATTACGTGGTACGAAGTGGTAGTGGTACGAAGTATCCATCATCCGCGTGAGACTGTATAAAATCATGGTAAAAAGGCCTTCTTTGTGTAAATTCATGTCTAAATGGCCTCATCGTAGTTATTAACAGTAATTTTAACAATTCTATTCATCTTTCTGATAGGTTTTATTCGACTTGGGTGTCGGGATTATGCAAATGTAGGTTTTATTCGTTTTGGGGGCGGGATTATGCAAATATAGAGTGAGATCTAAGCGAAGTATAAGGCGTGAGAAATATTATCTACTACTGAACCGACGCACATTGAGTAGCAACCATCGGCTATTGACCATCAAACAGAAAATATCTTTGAACTTGTGAAATATTGACAGTAGAACTATTTACTGTTTCGTAGGTACCTTGTTTCGTTTTTCAGTGATTAAGAGAAATGATGATTAGGAATGAGTTACTGTTCTCCATCAGTATAATTGCAGCGTTGGGTAAGTATGAAATATTTTTGTTGTTCATTACGTTCAACTTACAAATACAAGTTGCAGTGTTGAAAAATTAAATTAAAATGAGCTGAGTAGAATCTAGTGTGAAACAAGGTCGCCAGGATATATTTAAACAGAGGACAAACAATTGCAAATTTAATTTGGTCGTTTCTCACTTGACTTCCCCCCCACTAAAGGGCCCCACACGGCCTCAGCTGGTCACGTTACCAGAATTTGATGTTAACCTAAATTTGGGGCGATCGTGTGTTTTTACAACTCTTACTTAATATTTCACTAGTTTAACGTTCATTCATGTGCAAAAAGTATTGGTCCGTCGAAATACCCCAAAGAAGGTGAAATACCCCAAAAAGTATTGTTGATATTGGCGGCCATCTTGGATTCAATAGAGAACCATTTTTCTCCTATGTTAAAGAATAATTAGCATGCAAAATCTTAAAAGAACAACTGTTTTCTTACCTTAATACTTTTTCATATGTCCTTAAAGTCGTGTTACTAACAATAGTCGCCTTCCAATAGAATAATAACGATTCTGAATGTAGAAGCTGGGGATGTCCATTCATATCTTATGAATTTCCAGGAAAAGTGTATATTGATATATTGATGCCTAGACTGAAGTTTTCTTTTGATATACAACCAATCATTTTCAATAACATTGAGATCAGGAGATTGGCCAAAAAGAAGATTTTAAATAGTTTTCTGCTTTATATTGTTGAAGAACCTGAGTCCGGTGTACTGGTGCGTTATCATCTTAATAAAATAGTTATTATCTGGAAAATGTCTTGGTATAACTGGCCAGCATTTCTTTGTATTTTTCTGAATGAATTGTTCCTGTCACTTTCCTTAAATTTCCTACCCCCTGCCAGCAAGTGCACCACCATAATCATCACCTGAAACTTCTGCTTGGCCTTTGCTGAAACCAGGTCAGGAATGGAACCTTCTTGTTTCTTTCGCCACACATACACTCTGCTTTTATTACAAATAACAACCTGACTTTCATCGAAAAAAATACCTTATCCCATTGTCCATTTACAGTTTAATTTCTCTCACTTAATCACCAGGCCAGTCTTTTCTTCCTATTCAAATCTGCGATGGTAATATGCTTCCTGGCAATACGTCCATGAAATCCATGCTTCCCTAAATGGTATTGCACTGTATGCTTACACACTTGTTTTTCTCTGTTTTCAGTAATTTTTGATGTTATGTCACTTAAAGAATCCCTGTTGACCATCACAACACGCACCAGCTGTCGATAATCTAACTTTGTCACAATCCATGACCTGCCACTTCTCTGCTTGTTTTCTGTTGTTCCACTGCCCAAAAACTTTTTAACATTATTTTAGACAGTCATGTAAGGCAAACACAACAATTTACTGATTTCAAGCAATTGATGTTCTTTACTGAATAAATTCACAACCACTTTTCTAACATCCTGTGAGATTTGCCTACTTTTCCTACCCGGAGTCGAATAACACTGTAAAATGTTTAAATCGGTAAATAAGAAATGGTCCCACTAAAATTTCCACAGATATATAAATCTAAACTACCTCTAGACAAAAGCAAACAGGGAAAACACAAGAAACGAGATATAGCATACACAAAGAAAAACCAGAAGTTACCGGCTTAAAACAATCAGTCGGCAAAAGGACAGACTGGGGTGCTTAAACATTCCTTAGGCCTGCAACCATAGAATTCTTAGCAGACTAGACTAATGGTTTCTTTGCTTTAGTTTCAGGCCAATCTTTAACAATTGATGCCCCAAAAGAAGTGGAGCCCATGGAATGGGTAAATGTAGCCTGCATTTTCAGAGATGTCAAGAAGCCCCCTGAAGCTGTCCTGTACCAAGATGGACACAAACTGGAGAATGTTTCTAAGGGATCACACTCACCTGATCATGACCTAACTGCTGTTCATTGGTTGTTTAATATTACGTTAGCCTCAAAAGAGTGTACAACAACCCTGCAGTGCAAAGATGAAAACTCCACCAATAAGTCAGATATTGTCAACGTGTCAGTGCGTTTGAGTAAGTACAATATGCAATTAAATGTGTTTTTTAATAAACAAGTTAAGAACCAGATAATATTAACCAATCAAAAAATGACATTTCAGTTGCCTCTTAAAAATTTCTCACATGCGAATGAGGAAAATCTATAACTTCCAGCAAGTTAACTATACACAACTCTAAATAGGTCGAAACTAAGGACGTACTTCTATACATATTTATGAGCACAAAATCAATACTTTTGTACATGCACATGTATTAATAGGGTTGCCATCAGTAAATAATTACCGAAAAACCTTTCATTTCAGTAGAACTATACTTTACACACTGCGTTTGTCAGTGTTGTATAGGTGTGGTTTGGAATTAAGCATCTCTATATATAGTAGCTTGTGAATAGATAGCAACAGTAAACAGAACAGCATATTTTTGTAAACTCTAACTCGATAATTTTTTCTGTAATCAAGGTTAACTGATGTAGAAATTGGCATCTTATTTGTGGCAGGATTTTGTTAACGCAGATCTATACCTTTCACTTTACATATACAGGGTGAAAGCCTAATAGACTTCAGGTAGATATTATAGGTGTCTTCTTTTTATGAACAGATTTGGCATAATAATAAATGGAAAGTACTGAATGTGTTTACAATGTGACCAATATTTTCTAACAATGTTATTTTGTATGAAAATTTATGATTATACCTAATTAACATAGCCACATGCTTGTAACTTACTTTTTTTTTCAGGACCTGTGCTGAACATATCATCACCTTTAAAAGTGCACACCAGATCAAGCCTAAATGTCACTTGTCATCTGAGCTGCAAATTACCTTTGTATGATGTTATAGTAATTCTGTTGCAAGATGGCAAGAAAGTAGAAACTGCCCCTGAAAGAAGTACTCCAAACCAGACTGAAAAAGGCCCATATATATTGGAAGTCCCTTTCAACATAACGACCCAAGATGTGCCTGGAAGTATGAAACTGCAGTGCTTTATGAAACCGCGAAATATATCATCGGAGTCAATTCAAGTAGAGATATTGCAGGATTCTGCAGGTACGTAACTTCAGTTAATTCTCAGTTATACTTCAGTCCTGGCCTGCTAAGGACAAATTGACCAGGTTTGACATATAGTGTAGATCCAGATCAGTCAGCTCCTCTGGGGATATACATAAGCAAGATCTACACTTTTTTGCTGCCAGTTAAGTTTTTTTTAACACATATTGTTCCAAATGTAAGGAAATAACTAAAATAGTGATGGGTTTAACCAAATGCAGCATGATTCGGATTAAGCAGACCTAAATTGTCAATCAGTAAGCAATGGAGAATTCACAATTCATCTGTCTGATGTAAGACTTGAGCCCTCACAATAAACATTTTCTTGACTTTGACTTCATTATAACCACAACAATGAATGCTCAGGTGGTAGAGCGTCAGCTTGCGGATCTGGAGATAGTGGGTTCAAACCCCAGCCGGGTCAAACCAAAGATTTTAAAGTTGGTAGTATTGGCTTCCCTCCTAATGCTCAGGGTTAAGGGGACAGCATTACGCCTGACTCGTCGGTGTCAATATAATGGAATGGCCGGTTTCAGTCCCACGGCACCTCACAAGTGCCCCTGTGCTATAATGATAGAAATGTCGCTGCACAGTATCGGCAAAAATGCTGGCTAATCCCATTTGATCCCACAACAATGAATGTTTCTGTTTTCTCTATAAAAATGCAATAACATTTTCTGACATCATGTAAAATGACAACATAAAGTAATAATTCTGCACTTGACATGGCACCAGATACATGCAAGAGGTGCTCAGGGCTGGAAAAATACGGTAGCCCGACATCCGGACAAGTCAAAATGCAGTTTTGGGCTACCTGTCATTGATCATTAAATTAATCCTGGACAAGTCATAAATCAGCAGTCGGACAAGTAACAAATAAACAGCAGTTTCTAATGAGCGATGAAGACAATCAATTTTATGCCAGGAGCAATTATCAACAACACTTACAAGGCAGTATATGTACACAATGCACCTGTCCAAAATAGGCAATTATGATGCACAAAACATAAACTCTTCTAGACAAAATATAAAAGATACAACTTGTTGTTATACCTTGTTTGTTATTTGTAGATATGGCAAATGTGTTGTTGTGTTTGTCACAAATTTTCTGAAGTCATTTTCGCCCATGTTACTAGTTTGGGACTAGTAGTTATTGAAAAGAAAATTTTCCCAGCCCAAGTGATGGTCCTAAAGACAAAATTACTTGAGCAGTTTTGATTGCTACATGGCAATTAGCACTATTCTATTTGTTGTTGTTTTTACTTTGTTGTTGTTTGTTTTTAGTTAACCATTTATGTAAGGTTGTGTGCCAGTGTCAGTGGATGATGGCACCTCACCTCCTAACCTACGTTTATTCCAAGTCACAGGCAGAAATAGAACCTTAATGAAATATCTTTCAGCTGATATGTTCTACCATGACCATTGTCTAGGGCTGTCCTCCGCCAATAAAACTGGGTGTCTTTAGAATGATTATACTAAGTAGTGTTGCTGTGATACACATATTAAAACAATAACAATACAAACCAAACAACTGTTTTCCTGTTTTTAAGCTTTTACTTATACTGGCATAATCCATATAAACAATTTTTTTTCTATTTACAATGCTTAAATATGACACAAATAATGACAAATGAAGAACGACCAAAAAAAGATATAAACTTTACACACACTTTGAACATGCAGAAAAAAGGAAAATATATTAATGTGGACCTTTTGTGTATAAAGTTTATTATTTTGTTTGATTTTGACTACATTGCAGCTACACAATTATGTTCATGAAACTGATGTCATTCCAGATATTTTTGTGGATAAAGACTCCTGATAACTATTAGTGTTTATTTGTCTATTCCACTTGCAATGCCAATCCAATATTATAATGTTCTTCATTAAGCATTTTCACATTTTTCATGTTACTTTTTCTTTCCTATATTTTATGCAGCAGTTCAAATAAATAAGATAAGTTTTCCATGTTTGAACGTTGTTTTTTTTTGAACATTAATGTTTAGATTTGTTAACATGTCAAAGCTGGTGTGACACTTATTTGATGGAAAAGCATAAACCAATAAAAATATGAAAAGTATCTTCTTAAGCTGTTGAGCTATTTAGGGAGGTAATTTATGTCAAGTTTATTATGGTAGTACCATCTGTAATTATCTCCCTTTCAGCATAGCTTTATCCCACCTAAATGTGATATATCCCACAAGTCTCAAACAAACTGTATTTTGTGTCGTCAAGTTTACGTGTCATGATCAAATCACGCTAATGACTACAAATGACATGTACCAGTATGCATGTATAGGCTAATCAATTTACACTGAATTTGAGGTTAACCTAGAACTAATTGCAAAAGTTTTAAAAACTGAATTTTCTGAAAATAGTATGTATGTAAGTTTACCCATAAAAAGTCCTGAACTTTTGCAGTTGCATTTGCTGAGAAAATGAGGCCCGAATGTACATGGTATCTGAGATTTTATGAAAAAGCTATAGAATCAAGGAGCCCTTTGCAAATCAATATTTATTGATAAGATAATAAGTTTGTATGTTTGTATTATTGTCAAATAATAAAACAAAGAATATAATAACAGAGTCAATCAATTATAATGCAGTTTATTTAAGAAAACTTACTTATTTAAATACAAATCCGGGTCAAAGTACCCCACCCACAAGTGCATTTAACAATTTTAGTACAATATAAACTATATTTTTCTAATATTTCTACATAATTTAGGGTGATTATCAGTAGATATAACAAAATAATGCAAAATAGGCAATAAGAACATCATATTTACATAATGCAATTAAATATACAGTTTCTTGTTACTTATATCCATACACTAAAAGGTACATATTTATACATTGTAAGTGGGTGTTTTATAGCTGCGTTTCTGGTATTGAAGTTTTTTCATCATTAGTGTGTTATATAAAATATGCCACCATTTTATACATAGTTTGAATAATGTTAACTTAAGCTATTATCAAACATTACAAGCAACTATTTATATATGTAAAGCAACAAATGGTTAATATTTTAATTAGAATTGTACAGTAAACAAAATTAATGTAATAAGTGTATATTTTTAAGTTACAAAGCTCTTTTAAAAAGCTCCATGTTTTTCATATCAGAAACTATCATTGCTATGTTTGCTATATGCATCTATGTAAATTTAATGCAGTAAAACATGAATTGAGTTAATGTTTAAAACATGCAGTTATTAATTAATTTTCTGCTGAAATCAAATCAACACAATAAACCACTTCCATGGGTCTACTTGAAGAGGACCAAATCAGATGAACAAACAATGCATATATTTAACAGTATTTAACAATATTCAACAATATTTGAAAAATTATGGTCTATACATACATACTTTTTGTTAGCAGAGCTAGTATTTTATTTTATTTATTATTCCATATTTATATACCACCCTTTTCATAATTTACATACGTTCAAAGGTGGTTTACAAAAACAGTAATTGAAAAACAATACAATAGCAGTGACAAATTGACAAAACATAAAAACATAAAACATAAAACCTGTAAACCTAGAACATAAAATCAAAATATAAGTACTAAGAATTAAAAAACAGTGATCGTAAAATTATTTTAAACACTAAAATAACAGAACACATGTTGGTAAGAATAAAACACTGAATGTATGTAACAAATTTCCCTATATGACAATGATACATATAAAAGAACAGCAGCTTAAATGTCCCAAAAAACTATAGTATGACGTATACTCAAACATGCGTTCATCTTTATACGATAGAGTGACATAAGCATTTTATACACAGAGATACACACAAGCATACTCAACAACAAAAAAGACATTATACCTCTGTTCAATGTTTTAAGTATCATCTACAATTTCTTGAAAGTCAGAGAGAGCCCTGGAGTTTGAACAAGACGCCCCTTTACACTCTTTGCATGCACTGGAACAATCTAGGCCATGCCTTCGACAAGAACACCGTTTAGAATCACAGTGTATTTTACAGCCACATCTCACTTTTTGAAGCAATTGTTCAGGTGCTGGTGGAAGTGTCATCTTCAAAGGAAGAAGTCTGTCTTTTTCATTTTTCCATCCATAGTCTACAGGGTTAAGGGCTGTGTTCCCCATCCACACCTGGGTTTGGTAAAATACTCTAAGACTGTGTTGTGCTGTCGCATCTGATGTTGGTGGTAGTGTCTGAACTTGAACGGAGCTGCTGTTGGTGATAACCTTCGAGGTAAAGTTCTTGTAGCGCAGTCGGTTCAAATTCTCTGCATCAGACCCATCATATACAGCTACCATCAGTGATTCACCACATTGCTCTATTGAACTAGAGGTTGTAGCAGCCAAGAATTTCTCACAAAAGCCACGAAAAGATTGTTTCTTTTGGAAGAGTTTGAGCACGGAAGGTTTGCCAATTCCAAATATCCTCGATGTTGTATCACATCCTGTAAATGCAGTAATGAAAGGCTGTGACAGAGTGCAGTTCCTAGTGATGTTTGTGTGGCTTTTATGTCCCATATCTTTATGGTCTTTGTTGATTTTGAAGATCAAATTGAATTTGTTTTAAATCTGCGGTGTGGTGGTGAAGTAGAAGTACCAACAAATCCGTGTCTTCACCTATTTATGTTGTGGGGTTTTGTCTTGCAAGATTTATTGCTGTATCAACAATCTTTGTGTCAGCATCTCCTTGTGCATGCAAGACATTAATGCCATCATTAGTCAAGCATACACCTAACATGTCAATGAAAGCCTATTTGTTTTCCTGGTTGTTGAGGAAGACTTCTTTCTTCATGCGGAGAGGTGTATCAGTTGAAAATCTTACATGTGTACCTACTTTCCCCTTGGTTCGCCGGAGATGAGCCACATCTTTGGTGTCAGGCCCACTTTTGTAGCCATCAAAAACTACTGTAGTAAGATTTTGGTATCTCTGCTTTAAAAAGCAAGAGTAGCTTTGACATATGTCATGAAATGTGTTTCCAACTTTCCAAGGAAGTCTATGAAGAAGCGATCCTCCATCCACAACAACTATATGGGATGGTGCCACATTGGTTGTTGTGCATTCTTCAAATTTGCACTGCTTCCAGATTGCGTCAGCAAGTGTCGACTTCTGAGGCTCCCTTGGAAAACCATTGTCGTCGAAAAGAGATGATGGTACACTGGATAGCTCAAACTGGAAAACAGAAGATATATCCTCAATATACCTGTCAGCGGCTGTTGTAAGATGCTGGAACAATAGCTGGGTGTCAATATGCAGGCCTTCCCCATCTAATTTCACAAGCGACTTCTCGTTTATTGGAACTGCTTGCGATGAAGGTATACTTTTGTTGGGGTATACCAGTCATTCCCCGAACTATAGCTCCTCCAATGGCCTGGGCACGATCAACATTTGCAGAATCATCAGCGGTGACGCCACTTTCAATGTTTCTCAGTTTTGTTTCTGTGGAATCAAATGGGTTTCTTTCACAAAGAAATGTCATCATAGTTGTGATATCCTTTGAGTCTCTGGAAACTCTTGACTATGTGGTTTCTTTGTGCTGCTCACTTGTTTTGTACACCGTCTGACTGAATTCCTTCATAGCTGAATTCATTTGCAGACATATTGGCATGGATGCCACTTAGTTCTCTGACTTTCTGACAATCCTCTGCCTCTTGTCAATCCTCCTGCAGACTTCAATGACCTCATTAAGACTTGTTCTATAACAAGATCTGTGGATAAGCCAGGCCAATTATGCTCGCTTCGTCTTATTACATGGGCTCCAATCAAACATCTTGACTTAAAATCAAAGTTGGGAGCTACAGAACGCAAATGTTTATCATGTTTTTCAGCAGATATATCTGAAAAATGCTTGTCAGTTATTGGCCTAGTAAAGTTTTTGCGACATAGAACATGAACAAAATCTCCTGGAGTTATTGTCATTTCCACAGAGCGAGTTGAACAAGCCGCTTGTATTCCTTGGCACCCTTTTTCCCCAACTCGGACGGAAGGTCTATCATCATCGATGGGCTCTTGGCATAGTTGACACACCAGCTGGGTCTCCATCTTGAACAAAAATCACAACATTGATGATTCATATCCAGATCAAGTTTAAATACAGAGATCTCAGAAAAATTGAAATAAATATATGTTTGAACAACATCAATTAAAAAGTCTAATTTTTTTTCATTGAATTTTATGTTTTTTATATTTTTTTAATTATTTAATTGCTTTTTTTACAATTTCCAATATTGTATATTATAGAACATTCATATTGTTACCATCATAATTCCAGGATGAAGATGATGGTTCCACGCATCAACAGGTTTTTACTGTTCCCTATGTCTGTAGAAGAATGGGCCTTGCATTAAGACTGGAACAATATAAAATGTTATCAATTAAATTAATTTTGCCACAAATAATTAAGGCATTGCATTTAGTGAGTTTAGTATAAATGTTAATAAGTTTTAGATATTTGATGGAGTAAACTAAACAGTCTGTTTAAATATAAAATTGTGTGCGCATCTATGCAAATTAAATGTTTTAATAAGCTCTTTTGTGGCAACACATGCTTCAACTGCAAATTTCAATGTACTCTCATTAGCCATGTTATGTATTCTATACCTCATTGTTGCTGTAGTCAGTGAGCTTCATGCTAAGATGGTCCTTAATCAGGAGTTGAGGGAAGAGGGAAAGAAATCATCTCTGAGGTACCCTGTGAACATGGGACATTTAATTAATAAATATATAAATATGTATTGAAAATCATATAATTAGGATTTTGATTATACTTCAGACATAGATAAAAAGATAAAAGTATGCTTTTGATTTTAATAAAGTTTAAGAACAAAACAAATTGTGTTAAAATAATTATACTATCTCAAAATATATTACCAAAAAATATGCTATAAGTTAACCTGTGTTGTAGTTGCCAGTCAATGTTCATGTGCAAACCAGGTAGGCATTGGAAATCACTGCTCTGAAATTATAAAATTATAAAGTTGATACCTTTTTACGATAAAAACAAAACAAACACTCACTGGTTTTTAAAAAAATGTAAGAAAAAAAAGTTACAAAAAGTATTGAAATTATAATTTTTTTTACCTGAATGAGCTTCCATAGACAAAAAAAACAACAAAACATAACCGGATGTTGTACAGTATGAATTTTATTTCATGTTATTTCACGAACTTTAAAAAAAGAACAAAATACACGGAAAAAAAAAGCTGAAAATATGTGTTTGTATGCTTACTGCATTATTTTATCGACTTTTTGCTTTATCAATATATTTCATTTGTAATGATGCAAGCGGAACAGTTTGCCGATGGCGATTTACTTTTTAGGTTATTTGTCCAAATAATCGTAAAATCATGACAATAACTATTGAATATGATGTAAAGTGATGTAAATTTCAAGTAAATACTCAGTTTCTTACCTCAAACGTTATACAGTTTTCAACACGAAAGTTGTTTACGGAGAAGAGAAAATTGTAGCTGCGCCGCCAGTGTTACTTTCTGTGACGTCACACCATAGCGCGTGAAATTTACTTGTATGGAGGCGCAGTCTGTCATAGCCTCAAAATGTCAACTTTCGCAATTTTCAACCACTTATATCTTTTTTATTGCACAAGTAAAATTTCGGGACTTTTTATGGTAACTACTTGGGAATATATTCTTCCACCTGACGTAGATAAAAATTCTTTTGCAATTAGTTCTACGTCAACCTTTTTATTGATTAGCCTAGTAGTATAAATGTGAAGTAGCCTGATCAATATCAGCCATTTTCTGAGGCTTAAAGTTGGTAGTAGTGGCTTCCCTTCTAACGCTCGGGGCTAAGGGGACAGCATTTTGCCTGAGTCGTCAGTGTCAGTATAATGGACAGGCCGGGTTCAGTCCCTGGGCACCTCATAAGTGCCACTTTGCTATAATGATAGAAATGTCTTTGCACAGTATCGAAAAAAAAAAAAATGCCGGCAAATCCCATCCCATCAATAAAAGCTGGATAATCCTATAATAAGTGTGCGTATGTTAAATATAATAATAATGTTATGGTTTGCTTTGAAGCTGTCTCTAGTTCATACAACATGACATGTTTATGTTCCACATGTTCCCATATAGATAGGTAAATGATGGCTGTCCACAGACTGATGACTATAAAATGAACAATCTACACTGAATGCATACAACAATTAACCGATTGACTGCTACACCCAAAAGTAACAGTTCTCTGAAACCTGACCAGTCAGAGAGCATGATACTTTTGTACCCATGGCCACTTGTTTACATTTGACAAATATGAAAAATACAGGAATTGTATTTGATTTGTTTTGACATGGTTATAAGATATTTATGCTTGGAAATTGTGTTGATCACAGTTTATAAATCTTTTGATACAAAGGTCAGACTTTAGATCCTGACTTTGGTTATTCTGTGGATTAAAATGATACTTCAGAAAACAATCTATCATGGTAAAGTTTCATAACATCTAAAATTACAATATGTTCCTTTTCTTCAGCATTATACATATAACCTCATAACACAATGTCCTAGAGGGTCGGCTTGGGGATTGGGAGGTCGTGGGTTCAAACCCCGGGCCGTGTCAAACCAAAGATTTTAAAGTTGGTTGTAGTGGCTTCCCTCCTAACGCTCGGGGCTAAGGGGTCAGCATTACGCCTGACTCGTCAGGGTCAGTATAATGGACTGGCCGGGTTCAGTCCCTGGGCACCTGTGTCCCTGTGCTATAATGATAGAAATGTCGCTGCACAGTATCGGTAAAAATGCCTGCAAATCCCAACCCTCACACAAGGTGCATTAACTACAAAACTGTATGCAATTACGGATATTATTTAATTCCATATCTTGATCCAGAACTTTTCAGCTGGGGGGCCAAAGACTGAATTTGACATACGCTCTGAGTGTGTGTGTGTGGGGGGTGTCCGTGGGTATGTTCCCCTGGAATTTTTTTAGCTCACCAGAGCACCAGCTCAAGGCGAGCTTTTCTGATACCGTTTCATCCATCGTCCGTCGTCAACATTTAAGCTTGTGAACATGCTAGAGGCCGCATTTTTTATCCAATCTTCAGAATGTTTGTCTGCATGAAATCTTGGATGAGTTCATTATTGGGTCATCTGGGGTCTAAAAGTAGGTCACTAATCATATATTTTAGGAAAAACTAAAACACACCAGAGACCACAATTTTAGCCCAATCTTCACCAAACTTGGTCAGTATGTTTGTCTGCTTAAAATCTTGGATAAGTTCGTAACTGGGTCACGTGAGATCAAAAAGTAGGTCACTAGGTCAAATCTTAGAAAAATCTTTGAATACACTAGAGACCTATGACTTTTCAAGTGTCTGTGTGCCGTTAAACCCAAATACATACACTAGAGACCACATTTATAGCCCAATCTTCACCAAATTTGATCTGAATGTTTGCCTGCATAAAATCTTGGATGAATTCATAACTGGGTCACGTGGGTCAAAAACTAGGTCACTAGGTCAAATTTTGCAAAAAGCTTGTGAACACACTAGAGGCCACGTTTACAGGCCAATCTTCATCAAACTTGGTCAAAATATTTGTTGGCATGAAGTCTTGGACTTCCTTATTGGGTCACGTGGGGTCAAAAACCAGGTCACTAGGTCAAAACTTAGAAAAAGCTTGTGAACACCTTAGAGGCCACATTCATAGCCTAATCTTCATTAGACTTGAGCAGAATGTTTGTTTGCATGAAGTCTTGGATGAGTATATTATTGAGTCACGGGGGGGTCAAAAAGTTGGTCAAATCTTAAAAAAAGTTTGTGAACACACTAGAGACCACATTTATAGCCCAATATTCACTAAACATTGCCAGAATGTTAGCCTGCAAAAAATCTTGGGTGTGTTTGTAACAAAATCACAGGGGGTCAACAACTAGGTCACTAGGTCAAACTTTAAAAAAACTTGTAAAAACACTTAGAGGGTACATTGATGGCCCAATCTTTACCAAACATGGCCAGAATGTTTGCCAGTATGAAATCTTACATATGTTTTGAAGTGGGTCATGTGGATTTAGTAGGTTACTAGGTAATATTCTAGAAAATGTTATCAGCCCAGGGGTTCAGTCTTCACCAAAGATTTCTAAAATAATTAACTCTTAATTACTTGATGCCAGATATGAGCCTACTAAAAGCCATCATTGCGCTCTTGTTTTTTGTAAAATGTCTAAGATGCGTTCTGCAGTGTCACTTGACAAAAAAGTGAATTGTTTTTAATGGTTTTACTAAACTTTGCTGTTAAAACTGATTCAAATTCTTCACAAAAATATGCAGAAACAGGCATTTTTGCTGTTGAAACTGGTTCAAATTCTTCACAAAAATATACCGAAACAGGCAAATACATACTTCTCTTCAAGTTGGATTATTAAATACAGCGAGATTACATTTGTACCTCTGTTTTCCCATCGATCCTTGTTTGCATATACTAGGAAGGAAACAACAAACAGTATTGCTATCTTTAAGTAGTTAGTCAGCAAACAATCATTGCAGTATCATTGACAAACAAACAGTACTAATTTGCTGAGAAGGCTTGATTAGTTGTTGGACCAAACAAAATATATGCAACTATCAGTTAACAGTAGAACAAACAAAATTTAACTAAGCATTTTCAAGATATTATCTCTAAACTTAACAATGGATTTTCGGCACATCAACCAAGCAAAGTGTTTGCGCAGACATCTTGAGTGCAGTATTAGCTGAGGAAAATATAACTGATAAATATTAATAAACAAGCAAAAATTTTCCCATACATAAATTTTTTATTCTTTGGGCAACATAAAATATAATTAAATATTTCCAAATAAGTGCACTTTCCAGTTAACATATTAAAGACGTGTTTAAAAGAAAGAGCCATATTTTTGAGCCAATGAAAACTGCACATTGCTTCCCATGGTGCTTCCAACAACAGCAGATCACTAAATCATAAAATCATCATCAGCTTAGCAATTTGTCTTCCCGTTTTTTGTTTTTTTTACTAGATACATAATTCTGTGAAGCATGCATTACTGCTAAAAACTGATAGTTTCATTTACTTAAGTCTTGTAAATAATATGATAATGACATCGTAATTTTTGTTATAAAATTTCAATTTCGAGATATATTTTATTTTAATTATTTTACGAGGGTGATTTTGCTACTGCTCCGGCGGATAAGCATATGATAGTCTGTGGGCCTTAGATACCTGTTATTATCTTTACATGGTCTACAAAGTTTGTGCAATTATGCCATTTCTGAGGAAATATATTTGAGCAGATTTGTATGTCCGGGCTGGAGGAGAGGCAAGGCCTCAATTGTGTTAATGTAAAGAAGACAAAAACAATTAACCAAACTAGAAACACATTACCGGTATAATTTAATATTGAAATACCCCAAAATAATGTTCCATAGAATTAAATCATTTTTACTTTATTTTAGGCGAATCCTCATCACACATGGGTACTGAAGCTAAGATTGGACTTGGGATTGGAGTTGTGTTTGGAGTTGGGATTATACTAGGAGTAGTGGTCTTGGTGTATTGTTTGCGAAAGAAACAATTGTGTTGTAAGTACATAATGTTTTTTTATTCACTTGTACAGTCATATTTACTAGAGATAGCAAAAGTTAGGAAATGAGAAAATGGTAAAGTGTCTTGAGCATTTGAGGACTGATGTTAACAGGTTGAGATAACTCCTTTATTTGAATGTCTTCGGACTTGCACGGATGATTCATGTGTAGTTGTGTACTCGTGAGATAACCTAAACTGCATTCTTTGTCTCAGAGTTAGTGCCCTTTGCTATTTTTCTTATCAAATTATTGTGTGGATAACACCTGTGAATGCCCTGTATGTCTCAGAGGACTTTCTTTACACATGAATCACATTAACATTTACTTGTCCTTCCAGGGTATAATTCAACACCTTGTTCTCTTGTTGTTAATTGTGTGAAGTGTCATTTGTACTTACCCATGTTAATGGCTTGCTCTGGGTAAACCTACCCCCTCCTGCTTAAATGTTGATTACTACAGCACTGACTGCATAGCGTTAAATTATGTCCCTTGACATAACTTGTCAGACGTTTCCTAACGGCTGTGTAAATGTGAATTCAGATCATTATCTAAAAATGTGCAGTGTCTCCCATAATTTCCAAACAAGCCACGTATGTTTATAATTAGTACCAGTACATGTGTATAGAGTAAGAGAAACAATTATAAAGCTGATACCTTTTGTTCAATTTGTTTACACTTCTTATACAATTTGAAATAAGTATATAAGTATTATAAGAAATAATAATTTTACAAATATTTAATGAAGATCCTATAATTATCTGAGTATCAACAAGATAATATGTTTACACAACTTTAATGTAATACTGTAATAATATTTATTATAATTTATTTTGCATGTGTTAGTTAAATTATTTTTTAAAACCTGTTTAGGTTCCAACGACTCTGAGAAAACTGGACCAGAACTTCATCCATTAGCACCAGCTAAAAGTCCTTAGAAGTCACAAATTACGCAGAATGACCAAGCTGAATAACTTTTCGACACTGTCATCAGCACCATCATCATAGTTGAAGTTGCAGTCTAAGTTGTCCTGTCTAAGCCTGGGTAAAACAAAAGCCTAAACCATATCAAAAATGTGCTAATTGCAGAAAAAATGATTTTCCAACGTTTTTGCAAGTATGTAGAATCAAAATCATTATATAACTGTTTTCTGGCTTATTTAGTCATTAAAAACCAAACATCTACTTATTTTTTGACTACATTTGCATACACACTCAAACACTAATGTATGTCAGTCATAAAACATGAACAGAGTTAGTTCCCTGGTGATATTGGAATAAGCCTCACACCTGTTGTTTCCTGGTGCAAATGTATTATCTGTAGCTATTTTGAATAGGATAGGACAAGATCATGCTTTTGCTTCTTGGTGGTTAACTGTAAATCTTGGCAATAGGTCTCCTCTCATTAAAACTCTGTTTAGAATTATTTATTAAAAATGGTTTTTGTTTGGATTTATAGTCCCATTTTAATTAAAAGTTATGAAATTGTTTTTTTTTTAATTTTCATGAGCAACGTTTAATTTACAATGGAAAAATGTTGTGAATATTTCGAACATATCTGTGACGAAATCTACATGGTCAAGGTCATATTTAAGGTTATTGCATTTTCGGGGGCGTATGTCATCTCTGCTTGCATTTCTTTTTTGAGATTATACATGTTGAATTTGTAGGTGTTGTTTTTATGTGTTTTTTGCTAAACACCATATACAATTGTTGTTTAATGTAGGTTTTTTTGTGACGGAAGGAAAATAAAATTCTGAATGTAAAAATAATGTGAATTTTTAAGAATTTTCATATTTCCATCGGACAGTCAACATTGTTCTTTAATTAATGTAATGTTCTCGGGGCGTTAGATTGCTTCGTGTAATTGTGCAAGTAAGAACACCTCAGTACTGAAAGGCTACATGAGAATATATCTGTATAGTTCTTATTGCCAACATAACTAAATATCTAAAGAAAAACAAATCATGCTTCTTTCAAAGCTTGCTGGAAATCTGCTACAAATCTTCTTTCAAACACCTGCTCATCCTCTATTGGGTTGGCTAAAACCAGTTAATTGTTTTGTTTTTGTACCTGCTATACATTTTCTTGCTACCCGCTTGCCATATTCTCATTTTGCAACTAAAAAGAAGTTTTGTACAAATCCTTCTAGCAGATATGTTTTGGATGTGATGGTTTGAAAGTGGAGAATATTTTCTGAGGAGTTCTGATTGTTTTTGAATGTTTGCAATTTGTTTATGTATCCATTAAATATATTGTTTTGTTGTCATGTGTATGCAATATGTGTGTGCAATATGTGTTAAGTAACTTCCTTTCTTAGGTAAATAACATACAGATAAGTGCTTCTTTTTTGTAGAATTTAATTTAACATTTTAAGATTCAAGTTTAGTAAAGTGTTGTATTTTGTGATTATGAACTTATTTGTTTAATATCAATTTGTTACTAGAACAATCTTCTTTACTTTTAACCTAAAAAGCAAGTTGAACACTACTTCTGTGGTTGTTTTTGTTCTTTTTTAAACTTTCTGTCTGTGATAATTTTTGTTCCTTAATAACTTTTTCTCTTATTAAGAATTATTTATTGCATTAACATTGATGTCTTGTTGTCTCTTTTTCTTTTATTTTTAGCTCACATGAGCTTATGCAAAAAGTTGTTAAGAGTTTTGATCCGACATAAAACATGGCCACCAGGGGGCATGGTCATTTTCCATATATACCTCCAAGGTAAACATTGAAAATCTTCTTGTAAGAAACCACAAAAGCTAGAGCCTCAATACTTGGTATACATGTTGGTTGGCCATGTATCAAGATTGTTAAAACAATTAAGATCTGTCAAATAACATGGCTATCAGGGGCATGTCCATTTTCCATATAAGGTTATATAGGAAAGTTTGAAAATCCTCTATGTAGCCCTGCATCAAATGTGGTCAAAGAATTCGATCCATCAAAAAACAGCCATGGCCAGTTTCCATGTACCGGTATGTCCATATAGTAAAAACATTGAAACCAATTGTTTAAATGTTCTTCTGTACATGAATTTTAATTTTTCTATTATTTTACAATTATTAACCACAGATTATCCCACCAATTTTATATTAAAGCTGGTTAATCTTTTATTCGCTAGTTGTCTCTTTTGTATAATCTACATATTTGTGATGTTTTGCTTTTAATGTTTTAATGGGATGTAGCTATTTTTTTCACCCCACCTGTATAACCAAATGTTTAGATGAAGATTTTTTAATGCTTAATTCTACATTGTCATATATTTCAACATATATCAGCTGTTTCCATTCCATTATTATAAGGCCTACACGTATACACATGTTGTCTTTGGGGGGATTTATCTTTTCAAGAATGTCTCACTATACATCCATCTCATACAAACTGTATTGACTGTTGTATGTTTATTTTAGTGGACAGAATTAGTCATTAGCTAGTATTGTCATTATTTTTACTGAAAACACTTTTTTAACAAATTAATCAAATTTTGTTTAACCATCAAACTTCATCATCATTATGTCTACATCCTCTATAGGTCCAATCCATCAAATGTTGTATGCTATTTATAAATGCTATAATCTCATAAATCATATTAATGACCAAAAAAACAACAAACACCACAGTTAATTAGAGTTTTTGTTAGGAAAGTTTCATTGTTTTCAATTGTGCTCTATACTGGTCATTACTGTCATAAAATCAACATTGTCCGATGCTAAAGTAAATAAAAATACAGGTTATTTGTAATACACATAATCAGATTTTTTTGGTCAGTAAATTAAAACTAGTTGTGAAGTTAAATTTATACTTAATGTGTAGTTATTAGGTTAGTGAACTCAAACAGGGTTAGTTGTAAACTTAATTTTATACAGTATTTACACTGATAAAGTTTAATGAACTCAAACAAGGTTGTTAACCTAATTTTGACCTGTAACAATACTGATTTAGTTAATACTTATATGCATATCTCTTTAATTCTGTAAAAATATACCCGTTTTTGTATTTTCAGATATACTCACCTAGATATTATAAAATAACTTTCAGATATAAAAGCATGAACACTTTCTTTTAATCAATATGTTGCTTTACAAAAGTGATGTGGATACAGCATGCTTTAGTTTTAACACACTCTTGGAGACATACCAAGTCTTTAAAAATGGTAGTGGTATAGCTCCTTTATTAATGCTCAAGCAATAAAAAAGATAGTTCTTCACCTGGTTGGCCAGTTGTCAGGATAATGTGACTGGGTGTATTATGTCAGATGTCTCCAGGCAGTTGAAATAAATCAAGTGATTAGGGACTTAACAAGTGTGTGCTGACTTTGTATTTATGTAGCATATCATCATCCATAATGTACCAGTTCATCCTGGCATGTCCTGTTTAAAGATAATGTACAAGTCCATCCTGGCATGTCCAGTTTAAAGATAATGTACCAGTTCATTCTGGCATATCCAGTTTACAGATAATATTCCAGTCTATCCTGGCATGTGCAGTTAAAAGGTTAATATTCCAGTTCATCCTCGCATGTCCAGTTTAAAGATAATGTACCAGTTCATCCTGGCATGTCCAGTTTAAAGATAATGTACCAGTTCATCCTGGCATGTCCAGTTTAAAGATAATGTACCAGTTCATCCTCGCATGTTCAGTTTAAAGATAATATTCCAGTTCATCCTCGCATGTCCAGTTTAAAGATAATGTACCAGTTCATCCTGGCATGTCCAGTTTAAAGATAATGTATCAGTTTATCCTGGCATGTCCAGTTTACAGATAATATTCCAGTTCATCCTCGCATGTCCAGTTTAAAGATAGTCCAGTTTAAAGATAATGTACCAGTTCATCCTGGCATGTCCAGTTAAAAGGTTAATATTCCAGTTCATCCTCGCATGTCCAGTTTAAAGATAATGTACCAGTTCATCCTGGCATGTCCAGTTAAAAGGTTAATATTCCAATTCATCCTGGCATGTCCAGTTAAAAGGTTAATATTCCAGTTCATCCTCGCATGTCCATTTTAAAGATAATGTACCAGTTCATCCTGGCATGTCCAGTTAAAAGGTTAATATTCCAGTTCATCCTGGCATGTCCAGTTAAAAGGTTAATATTCCAGTTCATCCTGGCATGTCCAGTTAAAAGGTTAATATTCCAGTTCATCCTGGCATGTCCAGTTAAAAGGTTAATATTCCAGTTCATCCTGGCATGTCCAGTTTAAAGATAATGTTCCAGTTCATCCTGGCATGTCCAGTTAAAAGGTTAATATTCCAGTTCATCCTGGCATGTCCAGTTAAAAGGTTAATATTCCAGTTCATCCTGGCATGTCCAGTTAAAAGGTTAATATTCCAGTTCATCCTGGCATGTCCAGTTAAAAGGTTAATATTCCAGTTCATCCTGGCATGTCCAGTTAAAAGGTTAATATTCCAGTTCATCCTGGCATGTCCAGTTTAAAGATAATGTACCAGTTCATCCTGGCATGTCCAGTTAAAAGGTTAATATTCCAGTTCATCCTCGCATGTCCAGTTTAAAGATAGTCCAGTTTAAAGATAATGTACCAGTTCATCCTGGCATGTCCAGTTTAAAGATGATGTTCCAGTGTGGTCTCATATCACTTAAATAGAGCAAGACATAACAATAAAGGCAGCAATTTGTATAATATCATTGAGTAAAGATTCATTTGTGGAGTAAAAGGCAACACAACTGTACCAAGAATGGTGCTAAGTGCAAAACTGCTGTATGCTGACAGTACTTCTAGCAAGTTTATGTTGTGATTTTTGTGAAGTAAATGAACAAACTTTGTACATGTATTAGTTATTCTTAAAAGCTTTTATTCATGTTATTTTTATACTTACTTTCCTATCACACTATTGTTAATACCTACACGAAACCCATCTATACTTGTCAACTTTTATTTTTATATTATGTTTTTAAATTAATAATTCCAGCATTTCAAATTTTATTAATCAAATGTTTAAATCGTTGGTCCATAAATGTTATTAGCTTTAATTGTTATATTTTAAAAAATAATGTAAAACTCAAACAAGAAGTTTGGAAATTAATTTTTCTCATAAGAATATTATTCAATAATTCAATAAACTTTGACATATTTTTAATCTTTGATATTTTCATACATTTTTAGACCTGTTTTATATCAACACAACTGTACAAAGTACAATTGGTACTTTGAGTTCTTTTAATTTTGATTTTTTTAGACATTTTTTACTATTTATTCTTTATCTATACATTGACATGCAGTACACTTGCAGATGTTGTTTTTGGAAGAAAGAAATTAAATTATTCTGTCTTCATAAACTAAATCCATACACTTAAGTTATTCAACGGCATTTTTAATTAAAAGTCAATTGTTATATTTGTTGATGTGAAGTCATTTTGTTTTGGGAGTGTTTGTGATATCATTTTCAGGTCTTTCAGATCACATGTAAAGTGGTGTCAGTATCATGTGTTAATAACACCCTGACAAAATATATTTTTAGGGTGATGTCACACAAGAGAAGTTTTTAAAGTGTTGCGAACCTGGTTATGTTGATTGATAAAGCAAGTTATTAAAAATGCATTGACCTCAACAAATATATTTATATAATACATATATAATATGTATTTATATTATATTTTCAGAGTTTCATTAAACCAGAAATCATCCATTTGGATAATTGTTGTTTTGTGCATCTACACCCCCAATTGTTAGTACGTTTCAGTTAAATTTTAATGCAAAAACAAACATGTGGTTAATACACCTAAAATAGCATAAATTACCTGTTTTTATATGATGGAAAAAAGTTACAAAAGAGTCAGAAACATCATATAGTAGAAACTATTTTATTAAACTTACAGTATGTTCTTTATGTTTGCATTTTAACTTAAATTACCTAATGTAGGTCTAAAACAAATGTCCATAAATGCTACTGAATGCAACCAAAGTACACAGAGTTTGTCCATAAATGCTACTGAATGCAACCAAAGTACACAGAGTTTGTCCATAAATGCTACTGAATGCAACCAAAGTACACAGAGTTTGTCCATAAATGCTACTGAATGCAACTAAAGTACACAGAGTTTATAAGTAACTCCCAGTTATTTATTTTGTCAACACTACACCCCTCTGATATAAATCTAAAAAATACCATTCTTTTCCAAATGCATAACGAATGTTATGTTTGTTTTGTTTTTGTGACATTGCACCGACACAATTATGGTCATATTGGTGACGTCCACCTAATTATCCGTGGACAAAGACCCTGGGTACCGCAGGTAAGCTGGAACCCCCCCCCCCCCCCCATATGAAAGTTCGACAGACCCCCTCCCACCGACGTGGACACGAACCCACGAAGAGCGAAGTTTCAAGTCAGCAGCTACGGGCCCTGATACGAAGAATGACCTCTCATACATAACCTGGTAGACGACAGCCGCAGTGAAGCTCCGCGCGGGATATCACAAATATCTTGGCCTAGTATATAATACATAGTCAGTGGAACACTTGTTCTAATTACAGTTTGCTCCCCGTTTCGACCCTTTGCTCTAGTCAAGTTATTCCCATGCTGCATTGTTCATTCATTAATCTGCATTTTATGTATATCTGAGGTACACAATATAATCACCCGAACTTTACAGATTACAAAATTAATGTTAACATTTGAGGCATGCCTGTACACAACTGACCCGTATAGTCAGTCCCCTTTGACATGTATATTTGTTTCTGTACACAAATTAGTTCTTCCCAGGCAAATCAATACCCCAAAACATTTCTAAGGCACTCAAATCTAATCAAACGCGCGCATTTTAGCAGTAGGAGATCACAGAGGGAAGGCTCATATGACAGTGGGTGAGCGTTACAAAGCAGATAGTTATTATATTTTGAGGCCTGTCGGCTTACTGCAATAACATTAGTATGTTGGCAGTAAGATATAGTAACTAAAGTTTTAAACACCATAACTGAACCCTACGGCCACTATTGGGGCCTAAAGTTGACTAATCACCATAACCTCACCCCACCACCACTACTGGAGCCTCAAGTTGACTAATCACAATAACCTCACCCCACCACCTCTACTGGAGCCTCAAGTTGACTAATCACCATAACCTCACACCACCAACTCTACTAGAGCCTCAAGTTGACTTATCACCATAACCTCACCCCACCGCCACTACTGGAGCCTCAAGTTGACTAATCACCATAACCTCACCCCACCGCCACTACTGGAGCCTCAAGTTGACTAATCACCATAACCTCACCCCACCGCCACTACTGGAGCCTCAAGTTGACTAATCACCATAACCTCACCTCACCACCACTTCTGGAGCCTCAAGTTGTCTAGTCACCATAACCTCACCCCACCAACTCTACTAGAGCCTCAAGTTGACTAATCACCATAACCTCACCCCACCGCCACTACTGGAGCCTCAAGTTGACTAATCACCATAATCTCACCCCACCGCCACTACTGGAGCCTCAAGTTGACTAATCACGATAACCTCACCCCACCGCCACTACTGGAGCCTCAAGTTGACTAATCACCATAACCTCACCCCACCGCCACTACTGGAGCCTCAAGTTGACTAATCACCATAACCTCACTCCACCGCCACTACTGGAGCCTCAAGTTGACTAATCACCATAACCTCACCCCACCGCCACTACTGGAGCCTCAAGTTGACTAATCACCATAACCTCACTCCACCACCACTTCTGGAGCCTCAAGTTGACTAAGCACCATAACCTCAACCCACCACCTCTACTGGAGCCTCAAGTTGACCAATCACCATAATCTCACCCCACCACCACAACTGGAGCCTCAAGTTGACTAAGCACCATAACCTCACCCCACCGCCACTACTGGAGCCTCAAGTTGACTAATCACCATAACCTCACTCCACCACCACTTCTGGAGCCTCAAGTTGACTAAGCACCATAACCTCAACCCACCACCTCTACTGGAGCCTCAAGTTGACCAATCACCATAACCTCAACCCACCACCTCTACTGGAGCCTCAAGTTGACCAATCACCATAATCTCACCCCACCACCACAACTGGAGCCTCAAATTGACTAAGCACCATAACCTCACACCACCGCCACAACTGGAGCCTCAAGTTGACTAAGCACCATAACCTCACACCACCGCCACTACTGGAGCCTCAAATTGACTAAGCACCATAACCTCACCACACCGCCACTACTGGAGCCTCAAGTTGACTAATCACCATAACCTCACACCACCGCCACTACTGGAGCCTCAAGTTGACTAAGCACCATAACCTCATCCCACCGCCACTACTGGAGCCTCAAGTTGACTAATCACCATAACCTCACCCCACCACCACTACTGGAGCCTCAAATTGACTAAGCACCATAACCTCACCCCACCACCTCTACTAGAGCGTCAAGTTGACTTATCACCATAACCTTACCCCACCGCCACTACTGGAGCCTCAAATTGACTAAGCACCATAACCTCACACCACCGCCACTACTAGGGCATCAAGTTGACTAATCACGATAACCTCACCCCACCGCCACTACTGGGGCGTCAAGTTGATCAATCACCATACCCTCACTCCACCGCCACTACTGGAGCATCAAGTTGACTAATCACCATAACCTCACCCCACCACCACTACTGGAGCCTCAAGTTGACTAATCACCATAATAACCTCACCCCAACACCACTACTGGAGCCTCAAGTTGACTTATCTCCATAGCCTCACTCCACCACCACTACTGGAGCCTCAAGTTGACTAATCACTATAACCACTCCACCGCCACTACTGGAGCCACAAGTTGACTAATCACCATAACCTCACTCCACCACCACTTCTGGAGCCTCAAGTTGACTAATCACCATAACCTCACTCCACGACCACTACTGGAGCCTCAAGTTGACTAATCACCATCACCTCACTCCACCACCTCTACTGGAGCCTCAAGTTGACTAATCACTATAACCTCACTCCACCGCCACTACTGGAGCCACAAGTTGACTAATCACCATAACCTCACTCCACCACCACTACTGGAGCCTCAAGTTGACTAATCACCATAACCTCACTCCACCGCCTCTACTGGAGCCTCAAGATGACTAATCACCATAACCTCACTCCACCACCTCTACTGGAGCCACGAGTTGACTAATCACCATAACCTCACTCCACCACCTCTACTGGAGCCTCAAGTTGACTAATCACCATAACCTCACTCCACCACCTCTACTGGAGCCTCAAGTTGACTAATCACCATAACCTCACTCCACGACCACTACTGGAGCCTCAAGTTGACTAATCACCATCACCTCACTCCACCGCCACTACTGGAGCCTCAAGTTGACTAATCACTATAACCTCACTCCACCGCCACTACTGGAGCCTCAAGTTGACTAATCACCATAACCACACCCCACCTCCAGTACTGGAGCCTCAAGTTGAATTATTACCATAACCTCACTCCACCGCCTCTACTGGAGCCTCAAGTTGACTAATCACTATAACCTCACTCCACCACCTCTACTGGAGCCTCAAGTTGACTAATCACCATAACCTCACCCCACCGCCACTACCGGAGCATCAAGTTGACTAATGACCATAACCTCACTCCACCGCCACTACCGGAGCATCAAGTTGACTAATTAACATAACCTCAACCCAACACCACTACTGGAGCCTCAAGTTGACTAATCACCATAACATCACTCCACCGCCACTACTGGAGCCTCAAGTTGACTAATCACCATAACCTCACCCCACCACCACTACAGGAGCCACAAGCTGACTAATCACCGTAACCTCAACCCACCGCCACTACTGGAGCCTCAAGTTGACTAATCACCATAACCTCACTCCACCACCACTACTGGAGCCACAAGTTGACTAATCACCATAACCTCAACCCACCGCCACTACTGAAGCCTCAAGTTGACTAATCACCATAACCTCAACCCACCGCCACTACTGGAGCCTCAAGTTGACTAATCACCATAACCTCACTCCATCACCACAACTGGAGCCTCAAGTTGAATTATCACCATAACCTCACTCCACCGCCACTACAGGAGCCACAAGTTGACAAATGACCATAACCTCACCCCACCACCACAACTGGAACCTCAAGTTGACTTATCACCATAACCTCACCCCACCGCCACTACTGGAACCTCAAGTTGACTAAGCACCATAACCTCACACCACCGCCACTACTAGGGCATCAAGTTGACTAATCACCATAACCTCACCCCACCGCCACTACTGGGGCGTCAAGTTGACTAATCACCATAACCTCACTCCACCGCCTCTACTGGAGCCTCAAGTTGACTAATCACTATAACCTCACTCCACCACCTCTACTGGAGCCTCAAGTTGACTAATCACCATAACCTCACCCCACCGCCACTACCGGAGCATCAAGTTGACTAATGACCATAACCTCACTCCACCGCCACTACTTGAGCATCAAGTTGACTAATTAACATAACCTCAACCCAACACCACTACTGGAGCCTCAAGTTGACTTATCTCCATCGCCTCACTCCACCACCACTACTGGAGCCTCAAGTTGACTAATCACTATAACCTCACCCCACCACCACTACTGGAGCCTCAAGTTGACTAATCACCATAACCTCACCCCACCACCACTTCTGGAGCAACAAGTTGACTAATCACCATAACCTCACTCCACCGCCACTACTGGAGCCTCAAGTTGACTAATCACCATAACCTCACTCCACCGCCACTACTGGAGCCTCAAGGTGACTCATCACCATAACCTCACCACACCGCCACTACTGGAGCCTCAAGTTGACTAATCACCATAACCTCACTCCACCACCACAACTGGAGCCTCAAGTTGACTTATCTCCATCGCCTCACTCCACCGCCACTACTGGAGCCTCAAGTTGACTAATCACCATAACCTCACTCCACCGCCACTACTGGAGCAACAAGTTGACTAATCACCATAACCTCACTCCACCACCACTTCTGGAGCCTCAAGTTGACTAATCACCATCACCTCACTCCACCACTACTTCTGGAGCCTCAAGTTGACTAATCACTATAACCTCAAACCAACACCACTACTGGAGCCTCAAGTTGACTTATCTCCATCGCCTCACTCCACCACCACTACTGGAGCCTCAAGTTGACTAATCACCATAATCTCACCCCACCACCACTACTGGAGCCTCAAGTTGACTAATCACTATAACCTCACCCCACCACCACTACTGGAGCCTTAAGTTGACTAATCACCATAACCTCACTCCACCGCCACTACTGGAGCCTCAAATTG
Source organism: Sinonovacula constricta (assembly GCA_007844125.1). NCBI lineage: Eukaryota > Metazoa > Mollusca > Bivalvia > Cardiida > Solecurtidae > Sinonovacula > Sinonovacula constricta. Next base: position 1,481,811 of record CM017563.1, on the reverse strand, counting down.
ACTAATCACCATAACCTCACTCCACCACCACTTCTGGAGCCTCAAGTTGACTAAACACCATAACCTCACTCCACCACCACTACTGGAGCCTCAAGTTGACTAATCACTATAACCTCACCCCACCACCACTACTGGAGCCTTAAGTTGACTAATCACCATCACCTCACTCCAACACCACTACTGGAGCCACAAATTGACTAATCACCATAACCTCACTCCACCACCACTTCTGGAGCCTCAAGTTGACTAATCACCATCACCTCACTCCACAACTACTTCTGGAGCATCAAGTTGACTAATTAACATAACCTCAACCCAACACCACTACTGGAGCCTCAAGTTGACTTATCTCCATCGCCTCACTCCACCACCACTACTGGAGCCTCAAATTGACTAAGCACCATAACTTCACTCCACGACCACTACTGGAGCCTTAAGTTGACTAATCACCATAACCTCAATACACCACCACTACTGGAGCCACAAGTTGACTAATCACCATAACCTCACTCCACCACTACTTCTGGGGCCTCAAGTTGACTAATCACTATAACCTCACTCCACCACTACTTCTGGAGCCTCAAGTTGACTAATCACTATAACCTCACTCCACGACCACTACTGGAGCCTCAAGTTGAAAAATCACCATCACCTCACTCCACCACCACTACTGGAGCCTCAAGTTGAATTATCACCATAACCTCACTCCACCACCACTACAGGAGCCACAAGTTGACTAATCACCATAACCTCACTCCACCGCCTCTACTGGAGCCTCAAGTTGACTAATCACTATAACCTCACTCCACCACCTCTACTGGAGCCTCAAGTTGACTCATCACCATAACCTCACTCCACTGCCTGCCACTACTGGAGCCTCAAGTTGACAAATGACCATAACCTCACCCCACCACCACAACTGGAGCCTCAAGTTGAATTATCACCATAACCTCACTCCACCACCACTACAGGAGCCACAAGTTGACTAATCACCATAACCTCAACCCACTGCCACTACTGGAGCCTCAAGTTGACAAATGACCATAACCTCACCCCACCACCACAACTGGAGCCTCAAGTTGAATTATCACCATAACCTCACCCCACCACCTCTACTGGGTTCTCAAGTTGACTTATCACCATAACTACACCCAACCGCCACTTCTGGGTCCACAAGTTGACTAATCACCATAACCTCACCCCACCAGCACAACTGGAGCCTCAAGTTGAATTATCAGCATAACCTCACTCCACCACCACTACAGGAGCCACAAGTTGATTAATCACCATAACCTCAACCCACCGCCACTACTGGAGCCTCAAGTTGACAAATGACCATAACCTCACCCCACCACCACAACTGGAGCCTCAAGTTGACTAATCACCATAACCTCACCCCACCACCACAACTGGAGCCTCAAGTTGACTAATCACCATAACCTCACTCCATTACCACTACAGGAGCCTCAAGTTGACTAATCACCATAACCTTACCCCACCACCAGTACTGGAGCCTCAAGTTGAATTATCACCATTACCTCAACCCACCACCACTACTGGAGCCTCAAGTTGACTAAACACCATAACCTCATCTCACCGCCACTACTGGAACCTCAAGTTGACTTATCACCATAACCTCACCCCACCGCCACGTCTGGAGCCTCAATTCTACTTATCACTATAACCTCACCCCAATGCCACTACTGGAGCCACAAGTTGACTAATCACCATAACCTCACTCTACCACCAGAACTGGAGCCTCAAGTTGACTTATCACCATAACCTCACCCCACCGCCACGTCTGGAGCCTCAATTCTACTTATCACTATAACCTCACCCCAATGCCACTACTGGGGCCTCAAATTGACTAAACACCATAACCTCACCCCACCGCCACTACTGGAGCCTCAAGTTGACTTATCACCATAACCTCACCCCACCGCCACTACTGGAGCCTCAAGTTGACTAAACACCATAACCTCACCCCACCGCCACTACTGGAGCCTCAAGTTGACTTATCACCATAACCTCAACCCACCACCACTACTGGAGCCTCAAGTTGACTAATCACCATAACCTCACCCCACTGCCACTACTGGAGCCTCAAGTTGACTAATCACCATAACCTCACCCCACCACCACTTCTGGAGCCTGAAGTTGACTAATCACCATAACCTCACCCCACCACCACTACTGGAGCCTCAAGTTGACTAATCACCATAACCTCACCCCACCGCCACTACTGGAGCCTCAAGTTGACTAATCACCATAACCTCACCCCACCACCACTTCTGGAGCCTGAAGTTGACTAATCACCATAACCTCAACCCACCACCACTACTGGAGCCTCAAGTTGACTAATCACCATAACCTCACCCCACCACCACTACTGGAGCCTCAAGTTGACTAATCACCATAACCTCACCCCACCACCACTTCTGGAGCCTGAAGTTGACTAATCACCATAAACTCACCCCACCACCACTTCTGGAGCCTCAAGTTTACTAAACACCATAACCTCAACCCACCACCACTACTGGAGCCTCAAGTTGACTTATCACCATAACCTCAACCCACCGCCACTACTGGAGCCTCAAGTTGACTAATCACCATAACCTCACCCCACCACCACTTCTGGAGCCTGAAGTTGACTAATCACCATAACCTCACCCCACCACCACTACTGGAGCCTCAAGTTGACTAATCACCATAACCTCACCCCACCACCTCTACTGGGGCCTCAAGTTGACTAATCACCATAACCTCACCCCACCACCACTTCTGGAGCCTCAAGTTGACTATCCACTATAACCTCACCCCACTGCCACTACTGAAGCCTCAAGTTAACTCATCACCATAACCTCACCCCACTGCCACTACTGAAGCCACAAGTTGACTAGTCATCATAATCTCTCTCCACCACCACTACTGGAGCGTAAAGTTGACCAATCACCATAATCTCACCCATCCACCACAACTGGAGCCTCAAGTTGACCAATCACCATAATCTCACCCCACCACCTCTACTGGAGCCTCAAGTTGACCAATCACCATAATCTCACCCCACCACCACAACTGGAGCCTCAAGTTGACCATTTACCATAATCTCACCCCACCACCACTACTGGAGCCTCAAGTTGACCAATCACCATAATCTCACCCCACCATCTCTACTGGAGCCTCAAATTGACCAATCACCATAATCTCACCCCACCACCACAACTGGAGCCTCAAGTTGACCAATCACCATAATCTCACCCCAGCACCACAACTGGAGCCTCAAGTTGACTAATCACCATAACCTCACCCCACCGCCACTACTGGAGCCTCAAGTTGACTAATCACCATAACCTCACCCCACCACCACTTCTGGAGCCTGAAGTTGACTAATCACCATAACCTCAACCCACCACCACTACTGGAGCCTCAAGTTGACTAATCACCATAACCTCACCCCCACCACCACTTCTGGAGCCTGAAGTTGACTAATCACCATAACCTCACCCCACCACCACTTCTGGAGCCTCAAGTTTACTAAACACCATAACCTCAACCCACCACCACTACTGGAGCCTCAAGTTGACTTATCACCATAACCTCAACCCACCGCCACTACTGGAGCCTCAAGTTGACTAATCACCATAACCTCACCCCACCACCACTTCTGGAGCCTGAAGTTGACTAATCACCATAACCTCACCCCACCACCACTACTGGAGCCTCAAGTTGACTAATCACCATAACCTCACCCCACCACCTCTACTGGGGCCTCAAGTTGACTAATCACCATAACCTCACCCCACCACCACTTCTGGAGCCTCAAGTTGACTATCCACTATAACCTCACCCCACTGCCACTACTGAAGCCTCAAGTTAACTCATCACCATAACCTCACCCCACTGCCACTACTGAAGCCACAAGTTGACTAGTCATCATAATCTCTCTCCACCACCACTACTGGAGCGTCAAGTTGACCAATCACCATAATCTCACCCCACCACCACTTCTGGAGCCTGAAGTTGACTAATCACCATAACCTCACCCCACCACCACTTCTGGAGCCTCAAGTTTACTAAACACCATAACCTCAACCCACCACCACTACTGGAGCCTCAAGTTGACTTATCACCATAACCTCAACCCACCGCCACTACTGGAGCCTCAAGTTGACTAATCACCATAACCTCACCCCACCACCACTTCTGGAGCCTGAAGTTGACTAATCACCATAACCTCACCCCACCACCACTACTGGAGCCTCAAGTTGACTAATCACCATAACCTCACCCCACCACCTCTACTGGGGCCTCAAGTTGACTAATCACCATAACCTCACCCCACCACCACTTCTGGAGCCTCAAGTTGACTATCCACTATAACCTCACCCCACTGCCACTACTGAAGCCTCAAGTTAACTCATCACCATAACCTCACCCCACTGCCACTACTGAAGCCACAAGTTGACTAGTCATCATAATCTCTCTCCACCACCACTACTGGAGCGTCAAGTTGACCAATCACCATAATCTCACCCCACCACCACAACTGGAGCCTCAAGTTGACCAATCACCATAATCTCACCCCACCACCTCTACTGGAGCCTCAAGTTGACCAATCACCATAATCTCACCCCACCACCACAACTGGAGCCTCAAGTTGACCATTTACCATAATCTCACCCCACCACCACTACTGGAGCCTCAAGTTGACCAATCACCATAATCTCACCCCACCATCTCTACTGGAGCCTCAAATTGACCAATCACCATAATCTCACCCCACCACCACAACTGGAGCCTCAAGTTGACCAATCACCATAATCTCACCCCAGCACCACAACTGGAGCCTCAAGTTGACTAATCACCATAACCTCACCCCACCGCCACTACTGGAGCCTCAAGTTGACTAATCACCATAACCTCACCCCACCACCACTTCTGGAGCCTGAAGTTGACTAATCACCATAACCTCAACCCACCACCACTACTGGAGCCTCAAGTTGACTAATCACCATAACCTCACCCCACCACCACTTCTGGAGCCTGAAGTTGACTAATCACCATAACCTCACCCCACCACCACTTCTGGAGCCTCAAGTTTACTAAACACCATAACCTCAACCCACCACCACTACTGGAGCCTCAAGTTGACTTATCACCATAACCTCAACCCACCGCCACTACTGGAGCCTCAAGTTGACTAATCACCATAACCTCACCCCACCACCACTTCTGGAGCCTGAAGTTGACTAATCACCATAACCTCACCCCACCACCACTACTGGAGCCTCAAGTTGACTAATCACCATAACCTCACCCCACCACCTCTACTGGGGCCTCAAGTTGACTAATCACCATAACCTCACCCCACCACCACTTCTGGAGCCTCAAGTTGACTATCCACTATAACCTCACCCCACTGCCACTACTGAAGCCTCAAGTTAACTCATCACCATAACCTCACCCCACTGCCACTACTGAAGCCACAAGTTGACTAGTCATCATAATCTCTCTCCACCACCACTACTGGAGCGTCAAGTTGACCAATCACCATAATCTCACCCCACCACCACAACTGGAGCCTCAAGTTGACCAATCACCATAATCTCACCCCACCACCTCTACTGGAGCCTCAAGTTGACCAATCACCATAATCTCACCCCACCACCACAACTGGAGCCTCAAGTTGACCATTTACCATAATCTCACCCCACCACCACTACTGGAGCCTCAAGTTGACCAATCACCATAATCTCACCCCACCATCTCTACTGGAGCCTCAAATTGACCAATCACCATAATCTCACCCCACCACCACAACTGGAGCCTCAAGTTGACCAATTACCATAATCTCACCCCAGCACCACAACTGGAGCCTCAAGTTGACCAATCACCATTATCTCACCCCAGCACCACAACTGGAGCCTCAAGTTGACTAATCACCATAACCTCACCCCACCACCACAACTGGAGCCTCAAGTTGACCAATCACCATAATCTCACCCCACCACCACAACTGGAGCCTCAAGTTGACCAATCACCATAATCTCACCCCACCACCACAACTGGAGCCTCAAGTTGACCAATCACCATAATCTCACCTCACCGCCTCTACTGGAGCCTCAAGTTGACTTATCACCATAACCTCACCCCACCACCTCTACTGGGTTCTCAAGTTGACTTATCACCATAACTACACCCAACCGCCACTACTGGGTCCGCAAGTTGACTATTCACCACAACCTCACCCCACCGCCACTACTGGACCCTCAAGTTTACTATCCACCATAACCTCACCCCACAGCCACAACTGGAGCCTCAAGTTGACCAATCACCATAATCTCACCCCACCACCACAACTGGAGCCTCAAGTTGACTTATCACCATAACCTCACTCCACCACCACAACTGGAGCCTCAAGTTGACCAATCACCATAATCTCACCTCAGCACCACTACTTGGGCCCCAGGTTGACTAATCACCATAGCCTCTCTCCCACCACCACTACTGGGGCCCCAGGTTGACTAATCACCATAGCCTCTCTCCCACCACCACTACTTGGGCCCCAGGTTGACTAATCACCATAGCCTCTCTCCCACCACCACTACTTGGGCCCCAGGTTGACTAATCACCATAGCTTCTCTCCCACCACCACTACTTGGGCCCCAGGTTGACTAATCACCATAGCTTCTCTCCCACCACCACTACTTGGGCCCCAGGTTGACTAATCACCATAATCTCACCCCAGCACCACTACTTGGGCCCCAGGTTGACTAATCACCATAATCTCACCCCAGCACCACTACTGGGGCCCCAGGTTGACTAATCACCATAGCTTCTCTCCCACCACCACTACTGGGGCCCCAGGTTGACTAATCACCACAACTACACCCCACCGCTAATAGGATCTCCAACTGTATCTGTTTGTGAAGTCCAGTCAACAGCAAAATGGATCGGATACCACTTTTCATGACGTTAAAATTGTCTTTCATAAGCGAATATGTATAACGCTCCCGACTTAATGTTAACATATCTACATTTTTTCATGTTCGAATGACAATGTTTTACATTTGCGGAAGTTACACAAACACACCGTGCATAATCTTTGTCGAACTGATAACTTAGTTATATCACACTCGCTTTTACAGAGAAAAAGGAAAAACTCGACGTATATGTAAGCAAATAAATGTACAATAAAGGCGCGTAGTATACATGTAGGTTGGAGATTGAATAAACTGAATAAAAAATACTTACAGATATATAAAGTATCATGCATTGGCAATTTCAGCAAAAACTCGTGGCTTTAAAAATGAATTCCTTATTATGTTAACAAGGAAGTACAATCTGCACAATATTGGTGAGAAAAAAAAGAAGCATATCAAAATGCTCAAAATAGGATACAGTAAACAAAATGGCTACCTTCACCTGTATGATTTAAATGTCGAAGTTTTACATTAATCACTTGGTAAGCACCATACAAATAAGTTGTTTTCATACAACGCTTCAATAAGATAAATTAACAAAGAGTCGAGGAGGTACTAGATTGCCTTGGAAATACCTTATTAATCCTAATGTGCGTCGTACCCCAGGGGTCTGTTCTGGGGCCTAAACTCTACACCCTGTGATCTGATCAGGCAACATGGCCTGAACTACCACATGTATGCTGACGATACACAGTTGTACGTCTTCTTTAAGAGCAAATGTGTTGCGAATCGCGAACAAGCTGTCCAGCGCTCAGAAGCCTGTCTGGAGGGCATCCGCACATGGATGGATACCAACTTTTCTAAGTATAATAGCGATAAAACCTAAGTCTTGCGTTTTGCGCCTAAGAGGTAATCACCGGACATATTCGATATATCTATCACCATCAATTACATTTCTGTCAGATCCTGTGAATCTCTTTCATTTTTCTTGGGTCTTGGTCATGATGCCCATTACCTTTTCATTATGATCAGAACTTCGTTATGATGCCAAGGACCTATTCTTAATGCTCGTGACATGTTCATTATGTTCAAGGCCTGTTATTGCTGCCCATAACCTGTTTATGATACTCATGACTTCTGCCATTATAACCAGGACCTGTTCGTGATGCCCCCAAACTGTTATTCAGAACCTGTTCATGTTACTCAGAACCTGTTCATGATGTTCAGAACCTGTTCATGATACTCACAACCTGTTCATGATCACAACCTGTTCATGATGCCCAGAACCTGTTCATGATACTCAGAACCTGTTCATGATCACAACCTGTTCACGATGCTCAGGACATGTCCATGATGCCCACAACCTGTTTATGATTCCCAGAAGCTGTTCAAAATGTTCAGAACTTGTTCATGATACTCAGAACCTGTTCATAATGACCAGAATATGTTCATGATACTCAGAACTTGTTCATGATGCTCAGAATATGTTCATGATAACCATGACTTCTGTCATTATGATCAGCCGGAAGCTGGACAAACAGGTTTAACAATCCGCTAGAATAATACCCTAAAAGATGTGAATATTTTACCTTTTTTTCCATTTACACGGTGTATTGGAACTAAATTTTCAGTCGGATGTTTGAAAAAAGCTGCAATTCTGCCAAAGAATATGGATTGTTTTCATGTTTTGCTATGTCCACGGAGTACCGGATCAGCGAGGCCAGACAATTTTCCAAGGTTACCTCTAAGTCTAACACCAGAGAGAATTTTTATCAGAATAACAGTGAAACATTTCTGCCAGGGCTAGACTTACCCTGGCTTCCCTGGAAAGAATTTAGCAGAGGCTGGACTTTTTTGTTTCGATTATTTATTATTTTGACAATATCTCCCATGAAAAAAAGTTAAGAATGCTGGGTATTGTTTAATTTACTGGACTTTTGAGTTTTTGGCGCTGGACATAATTGTAGTCGCCTTGACAGTATTGCATGTGACACTGCCTAAAACAGGTTTAACCTGAATAATAGCGTTTGTTGAATATGCTTTATTTTAACGGTTTTATAATCTTTATTGTAAATTATACGAGCTGTATATTCTAGCTACGTATGAGCTTTGTGACACTAAATACCTTGAAGTGGATAATGACCTTGAGTACCATATTACGGTAAACAATTCCACAGCCAAGTAGTACCTTGAAGTGGATAATGACCTCGAGTACCATATTACGGTAAACAATTCCACAGCCAAGTCAGTGACGAATCAGCAATGTCTGGAGGCCTGTAACACCTGCTAGCATCCTGTAGCTACTTTCAGAGTCAGTGTAACACCTGCTAGCATCCTGTAGCTACTTTCAGAGTCAGTGTAACACCTGCTAGCATCCTGTAGCTACTTTCAGAGTCAGACTTTCACTTCCAGTGCAACCCTTCCTAAATACATATATCTGACTTCCTGCGGCACTGGGTATCTAATAGTTCTTATTTAGTTCTGTTTGTGTTGTCTTCCTGTACCAAGAGAAGAAAGTTTAAAGCAGACATGGGCCTATTTATCTGGCGATTAGGGAGGAATACTTATGTTGAGACTTTGTTAAGACAACATTATTCCGTCTTGAATCAGATATATCGGTAGTTTACACAAACCATCTCCGCTACTTACCTATTATATCATATATCCAACCATTTTATATGAAATCAAGTTTGTCTAGGCCTGAAGGGATTTATTATGGTATGGCACTGTCATCGTCAATTCGTTTATTGCGCGGATAACTTGGATACTTTTCTTTGCAGGCAACTCTTCCTTTTTTATTCATTTGAAACTTTTCGTACTTGCATATATGATTGATATTGATGTGCTGTTGTGCATGAGAAATAAATCAGATTGTGCTGTTTGTTTTAGACTTAAGGTCCTTCGTTTACCACCCACACCCCCTTTTGTAGCAAATTCCTTTGCGGACAACTTAACCTTTATTATTCATTGGCATGATATGTAGATGTGTATAAAAGAAAAATACCATACATCGCATTGACTATTCTTGAGTTATTGGCCTTTGCTATTTTTTCAAATGTGGATAACTTTCATTTATCAGTCATTAGAATTTCTTCATACCGCATGGATGATTTAAAGTGATGTGAAGTTATGTGAAATTTTGAAATAGATCTGATTGCATTTTTGTAAAAAGCTTGCAGTTATTGCCGAGTGTTTAATTCTAACCTCATTAACGGTTGTAGCCTAACCTTCATGAGTATAATGCTCTGCTTTTTTCTTGCCATGCTTTTATTGTAATTAAAAACTTAAAAAAATATTTAAGCGCCGCTCTTTAAATGCTCTCTAAAATATTAAACAAACACGTTTTACAAACAATTACTTCCAAACAATGATCAATAACACTGTTGGAAGAGTATAATTGGGGGACAAAACATTTAAAGTGTACTTAAAATATTCTCCAACAATCAGCATTTGTCTATTATTGCAAACTGTCAAAATGTCAAATCATTTATAACAATTTTTTTATTACACCCATGTAAGGAAATTGAACGAACAACAGACATGAAGATTTATTTATTACATATTGTCTAAGCTGTTATGTTCAAGATCATACATCTGAATATATTATCTTAAATCTGTTGGTAAAATAGGTACTAGTATTGCTAGTATTTCTACGCCTACAATCGAAATACAGCTAATGTTTTACCCCCAGTCACCCCCCCCCCCCCCCCGCATTTATAAGATCACAGAGATACAGTATAAATAGGGGCCACATTGTCGGGAACATATTGCACTATTGCATAGATTCACTCCAAACTGATAGGGACCACTTTGTCTGCCATTATGCCAAATGTGTGTGTATGTGTGTGTGTATATGTGTGTGTGTGTGTTTGTGTGTGTGTGTGAGTGTGTGTGTGTGTGTGTGTGTGTGTGTGTGTGTGTATCTGGTGCCAAACGGAGACAGTTATATGCGCACTTTCTAATTGGGGACACCCACCAAACAGGGGACGTCCCCGGTTGCACTACTGCTGAAATCCGTGTATACAGGCATTGAAAGATATCATATGTGAAATTAGCTGAAATCGCTGAATGTCCCAATTAATATTTGGTTTATGCGAGTGCTATAAGTACCGAAAAGTACCTCATTTCGGTGTTATTGGTTTCATAACGTAACAAAACCCATTTAACGAAATTCTTCAATAATTAGACTGCATGTCGTTAGGATGCGAAAAATAGACTAATAATTTTCATATACTCAAAACAGATTTTTTTTTCGGTTTGCTGTGTGACCAATAAGAATTAAATTAGGTTTTCGACGATATAATGTACTGGATTCCCGTGCCGAAACTAGGCGACATCTCCCATTTTGTAAACAAATCGAATTTGCTTATCTTTAAATATTATGATACGAAATATTTTCTGCCTTTATACTTTTTTTGCAATAGGATTAATTTTGGCCACTGTCATACATGTATCTTCCCTTCTGATAGCTTCTGTTAGCTGTTTACACGATATGTACATATGAAACTTTTTCTATCTGGATTCAATCCTCTATATGTGTTTTGTCTCCTAATCCGAATAGCTTATGCTAACATAAGCCACATTAACCTTAAGCTCATCCTCTTTTCTTCTTGCTTTATCACTGTGTTTATGCTCATTTATTATATCATATATCATATTTTATGTCTTTATTTATCTAGGTGTTTATTTGTTTACTTATCTATTTATGCTCCTTTCTCTCTCTTCCTATCTCTCTCTCTCTGTCTCTCACTGTCTCTCTCTCTGTCTGTCTCTCTGTCTCACTGTCTTTCTGTCCATATGTTCTCATTGTTTGTATTTGTTTGATTGTTGCAACGTTTGTCCTGTTCTGCTTTCTAAGTAATGATGATGTTATTGTTGTTGATAATGATGGGAAAGTTAATAACCACCTTGAAAAAAATGGCTTAACGATTTTAAATTTTGTTTTTGTTTCGTTCCTCTTGTATGACTGTGATGGTTACTACATATGTGCTGGGGCCGTTCCTCTAGTATGACTGTGATGGTTACTACACATGTGCTGGGGCCGTTCCTCTAGTATGACTGTGATAGTTACTACACATGTGCTGGGGCCGTTCCTCTAGTATGACTGTGATAGTTACTACACATGTGCTGGGGCTGTTCCTCTAGTATGACTGTGATGGTTACTAAACATGTACTGGGGCCGTTCCGCTAGTATGACTGTGATGGTTACTACACATGTGCTGGGGCCGTTCCTCTAGTATGACTGTGATGGTTACTAAACATGTGCTGGGGCCGTTCCTCTAGTATGACTGTGATGGTTACTACACATGTGCTGGGGCCGTTCCTCTAGTATGACTGTGATTATACTACACCTGGGGCTGTTCCTCTAGTATGACTGCGATGGTTACTAAACATATGCTGGGGCCGTTCCTCTAGTATGACTGTGATGGTTACTAAACATGTGCTGGGTCCGTTCCTCTAGTATGACTGTGATGGTTACTAAACATGTGATGGGTCCGTTCCTCTAGTATGACTGTGATGGTTACTACACATGTGCTAGGTCCGTTCCTTTAGTATGACTGTGATGGTTACTACACATGTGCTGGGGCCGTTCCTCTAGTATGACTGTGATAGTTACTACACATGTGCTGGGGCCGTTCCTCTAGTATGACTGTGATAGTTACTACACATATGCTGGGGCCGTTTCTCTAGTATGACTGTGGTGATTACTAAACATATGCTGGGGCTGTTTCTCTAGTATGACTGGGATAGTTACTACATATGTGCTGGGGCCGTTCCTCTAGTATGACTGTGATGATTACTACACCTGGGGCTGTTCCTCTAGTATGACTGTGATGGCTACTAAACATGTGCTGGGGCCGTTCCTCTAGTATGACTGTGATAGTTACTAAACATGTCCTGGGGCCGTACCTCTAGTATGACTGTGATAGTTACTACACATGTGCTGGGGCCGTTCCTTTAGTATGACTGTGATGGTTACTAAACATGTCCTGGGGCCGTACCTCTAGTATGACTGTGATAGTTACTACACATGTGCTGGGGCCGTTCCTCTAGTATGACTGTGATGGTTACTACACATGTGCTGGGGCCGTTCCTCTAGTATGACTGTGATAGTTACTACACATATGCTGGGGCTGTTCCTCTAGTATGACTGTGATAGTTACTACACCTGTGCTGGGGCCGTTCCTTTAGTATGACTGTGATGGTTACTACACATGTGCTGGGGCCGTTCCTCTAGTATGACTGTGATAGTTACTACACATATGCTGGGGCTGTTCCTCTAGTATGACTGTGAAAGTTACTACACATGTGCTCGGGCCGTTCTAATGATATAGACATTCTCTAGAGCTTCTTTTACATGGTCTCTCATAGAATTAATTATGATAGCTTACTTCTGCAGGTAATTAATTTTATTCCAATTAAAATCAGTTAATCATTCATAAATAATTTTTATTCAAGACCCTTTTATGATCGGCGTGGGTGTTGGTGGATCTTTTTGTTCGGGTCAGTTTCTCAAAATACGTCAAATATATTCACGTTAAACATGGATTTTTTGTTTAAAAGGGAACCCATTGCAGAAGTTCACGTAATCATTAAAGCAATTTTTGCCAAGTTACGTCCCTTGTTGAACTTCTGATTTTCTGTTTTTTTAAACACATAACATTATACATACTCAACGCTGATAAAAAAGTGAAGCATGCTTTCTATGAACATCTCTCGTTTTAAAATTTCATATTTGGTTAAATATATAATTGTCACTGCACTATAAAGAAAGGAATAAAAACAAGCTTGCATTTTCTGTTTTACTGACATATTAATAACAGTCTGTATAATTGGCCCATTGGCATATGGTAAATTTATATTTATAAGACATATATATCATAGCATAAATTATACAATGGGAATTACCTGCATTATCTTTGGTTATTCGGTTAATACATAGTGTGCACATGTTATATCTAGCATACTCATTTATTTGATGGTTTATGATTAAAAGGAGAAATAAAAAAAGACTAAAGGATACAATCTATTTTTATTTTGTATGATTCTGAAATTTCCAAAATATGTCTTTTACATAACAAGCTTATATTTTTATGTGAAAATACATGTAGTGCTTACATTTTTACAAGCATTTTCTATTGACTTATTTGGAAATAACAAAATATTAAACAATGCATTTATGATGCATCCAGACAATCATAAATGACAGAGGCTAGATCTTAAACACACTGTTTAAAGCTCATATTCATACGACAGCCATGTTGAAGTGACACCGGCAGCCATGTTGAAGTCAAACCGAGGCTGAGAGCGCACACAGATAATAGAAACACTTAGTGTTACCGGCTCCGGTTAGCTCAGTCAGTAGAACATTAGTGGGGCCTTATAAAGCAAAATCTGTCTTAACTATTTTTCTGAATTGTTTCTAAGTTTTTAACAAGCATGTAAACAGACAAAAGAACAAAGCCATACTGTGTGATATGTTTACACATTTTGACAAATGTTGACTTTTGTTGGTCTTAGTTTGTCATAAAAATAATTACCTTATTTTCTTGGATTAGTTATATATTAATTATATTGCACACATGGAAGAATGAGAAGCAAGCAGTTAATAAATCAAACCCAGAGCTTTCATTTTTTATGGCAAAACTCGACTGACTGAACAAACCCTTGCACATTTGTACACACTTCCCAAAATTGCCAAATATAAAGCAACTTTCACAGCCTCAGTTGGTATCGGCTGCCCAATATCATGAATATGGTCTATTATAATCAATAATCGGACAAAATCTCAAAATTTAAGGGAATAGAAAACTGGTATATGGACCCATGAGGCCAGGCTTAGAACTAAATTGGTCTAAACAGTTGGACACATCTAGAGGATAGGGTGGTATAAGGAAGAGGGTGGAACCATGAGATTTGTTGTTTTGTTAATACCTTCAGATCAATGGCAGTGTAGTAAACCATTTAACATCAAGTGTGACACTCGATACACATGCTAATTGGTTTAGTGCAATGTGACTTCCAAGCATTATAGCATTCCTCTCTTACATTGGGTTGGGGCTGCGAGGCTCTAGAAAAGGTCGATCATTGAAATGTCTTTTACGCAAATCTTACTATTCCCATTATTACTGGATATACACATATCCACATCTAAGTTCATAAACATAATATGAAACAAGTTATAATATAGAACAAGTGATATACAGAATTATGTAATATTCATCACTTCTTATTACAATAATACTGCATAATCTTCATGCGTAGATAATATAACAAGTACATACTTAAGTATATACTTAAGACATACTTGAGGAAATGTTAAAAAAAAAAACATGTTGCACAAAACAACTTAAAACATGATGGAAAACTTATGCTGAAACATAAATTTTTCCTCATGTATATTTTGAAATACATACAACAATATCTTAATATATAAGCTAAACAGAAATATTTAGAACATATTTTCAATAATTTTCTTGTTTGTTAGAGCGGCTGCCTTATACACATACACATGAACAATACTAGCCCATTATATTACTGTCGAATGTACACAATCAGTGAAGCCATTCATACAACCTCACATATTAACCAGTTATACACAATTGGGATTGGGATTAGGATTAGCCGGCATTTTTGCCGATACTGCGCAGCGACATTTCTATCATTATAGCACAGGGGCACTTATGAGGTGCCCAGGGACTGAACCCGGCCGGTCCATTATACTGACACCGACTAGTCAGGCGTAATGCTGTCCCCTTAGCCCTGAGCGTTAGGAGGGAAGCCACTACTACCAACATTAAAGTCTTTGGTTTGACCCGGCCGGGGTTCGAACCCACGGCCTCCCGATCCGCAAGCCGACGCTCTACCACCTTATACACAATTACATTACCGATAAAGGCGATCATACAAAATCACATTAAACTGATCATACAATATTTCATGGCATCAAGCACCATCATTTTATAGCATATTTTGTTATGTGTTTAAAGAGAAACTCCTAATTTGTAAGCACATACTGTACTCTAAGTAAACAGTGAAGATTCAGTTCCAAATGGTCCCATCTGTATAACTTCAAGATCTTTACTATTTGTCTGAGACAGAACAATTCAAGTTAATAACCAGTTACATGGTATATAGACGTAAAATAAAGTCTGGTCTAGTATTTTACTATGAACAATTACATTCAAAAACAACAACAAAAGATGTCATCAAAACGTTTGAAACTAAGCTGTGAGGCTCTAGAAAAGGTCGGTCATTGAAATGTCTTTTACTCAAATCTTACTATTCCCATTATTACTGGATATACACATATCCACATCTACGTTCATAAACATAATATAAAACAAGGTATAATATAGAACAAGAGATATACAGTATTATGTAATATTCATCACTTCTTATTACAATGATACTGCATAATCTTCATGTATAGATAATATAACAAGTACATACTTAAGTATATACTTAAGTCATACTTGAGGAAATGTTTAAAAAAAACAACATGTTGCACGAAACAACTTAAAACATGATGGAAAACTTATGCTGAAACATAATTTTTTCCTCATGTATATTTTGAATTGCATACAATAATATCTTAATATATAAGCTAAACAGAAACATATTGAACATATTTTCAATAAGTTTGTTGTTTGATAGAGCGGCTACACTATACACATACACATCAACAATACTAGCCCATTATATTACAGTCGAATTTACACAACCAGTGTAGCCATTCATACAACTTCACATATTAACCAGTTATACACAATTACATTACCAGTAAAACCGATCATACAAAATCACTGTAAAAATGATCATACAATATAACATGGCATGACGCATCATCATTTTGTAGCATATTTCGTTATGTATTTAAAGAGACACTACTAATTTGTAAGCACATACTATACTTCAAGTAAACAATGTAGATTCGGATCCAAATGGTCCCATCTGGATAACTTTAAGATCTTTTCTATTTGTCTGAGACAGATCACTTCACGTTTATAACCATTTACATGTTATATAGCCGTTAAATAAAGCCTGATTTAGTATCTTACATTCTCGCTGGTACCAAAGCTCAACAAGACGTCATCAAAACATTTGAAATTAAAAATTGCACTCGGCATCAGGATGATGAAAGTACAATCAATAAATACATGATACACAACAATATCAATGCGAACACTTATATGTACATAAGGAACTATCAAAAAGGTAATAGAAAATGAAAAAAATATTAAAGAATATGCAAACTGAAACAATGATAAATGGAATTGCATTAAAATTTGATAACATACATTTTTTAAAATAATATGTCACAGGGATTAATTATGTTCATTATAGTGACGCCCAGTATTTTTCTGGTGAAAGAAGACCCAGACAAATGTCTGAGTAGAACCATCGATACACTGCATAAGTGCAATTACGTTGAAAACTAATTATAAATGAAAAATATGACACTATAGCATACGTTTGAAACAATTGGACACCAAATAGTAAAAGATATTTTTATTAAATATTATTAAATTAAATTAAATTAAATTTTATTAAATATTTAAAAAAAATAAAAATAAAATACATTTTGCAAGTTATGATAAAAGCACAGAGGACATCATTCATAAATCAAAAGTAAAATAATAAAAAATAAACTACAAATGTACATGAGGCAAAATTAAAAATTAATAATGTTTTCTAAAGTGCTAATTCAAAAACATCACATACATATAAACATTAAGTAAATGGAATGAAGCATCTAAATGAACATTGGAACATTAAAGACTTACACCGAACGGAGGAGTAACGTCAATAAACTCAGGTGAAAAATAAATGACCCTGGAGGGTGACGTAACGGCAATAAACTCAGGCGAAAAATAAATGACATTGGAGGGTGACATAATGGCAATAAACTCAGTTAAAAAATAAATGACACTGATGGGTGACGTAACGGCAATAAACTCAGGTAAAAAACAAATGACACTGGAGGGTGATGTAATGGCCATAAACTAAAATTTCTTTGATGATGCTTAACTCAACATTCATTAATGTTTTATTAAAACTCGCAATATTAACTTAAATGATTCCCATTGAACAGTCTCAAGCATGTGCGTGAAACCTCATTCTGGTTAAAAATCACTTAATATAACTTAAGTTGACAGGATCAGGGTCCGTTTTATATCCAATTCTTTGGGTAAAATTCCCCTTTTCAGTAAAAAGTGTCCCCTCATATTTTAGGAATATTCTAACAAAATGTTTTGGTTCTAATCATATAAATAGAGGACCATGATTGCCATTAAGCCCTTCCCTGATGACAAGGGATTTTAGTAGGCTCATATCTGACATAAAGTAATAAAGAGTTATTTACTTAAGAAAACTTTGGTGACAATTAGACCATTAGTACGGCCACTGAGCTGATAACATTTTCTACAATTTTACCTAGTGACCTTCTAAATCCATGTGATCAAGTTCAAAACAATTCTAAGATTTCATAAAACTTTCTAGCCCTGTTTGGTAAAGATTGTGTAATATATGGGGTGTCCAATGCTTGTAATGAAAGCAAAGAAAGCAAATATAATTAACAAAACATTCTTTTAAGAAAATCAAAACAAAATAAAATGCAGCCTTTGTGGTTCAAACATGCGAGGGCATGCATGAGAGTGGACCACGCCAACTAGTCAGGCTACATGTAAGATGCAATTTAGCAATCCATAAATGCTGACCACGCATAAATGCTGACCACGTAATGTTCCTACAGCAAAGAACCTTGTGCAAGAAGTTAACCTTAACTTGGTAA
Organism: Sinonovacula constricta; assembly: GCA_007844125.1. Classification (NCBI taxonomy): domain Eukaryota; kingdom Metazoa; phylum Mollusca; class Bivalvia; order Cardiida; family Solecurtidae; genus Sinonovacula; species Sinonovacula constricta. The sequence continues at coordinate 1,463,094 of CM017563.1, read as the reverse complement.
AACGAGTCATTTTGTAACATTAAATATCTATTAAAGTTAACAATGCCATGAGCTATATTTATTAGGTTAAACAATTCAGCAGACAAAAAGTTTAACATTTCCTTATGCAGCAACTGCAATGGTATATCTATATGAGCCAACAGACAATCAGGATGGTATATTTATATGAGCCAACAGACAATCAGATGGTATTTTTATATGAGCCAACAGACAATCAGATGGTATATTTATTCGAGCCAACAGACAATCAGATGGTATATTTATATGAGCCAACAGACAATCAGGATGGTATATTTATATGAGCCAACAGACAATCAGGATGGTATATTTATATGAGCCAACAGACAATCGGGATGATATATTTATATGAGCCAACAGACAATCAGGATATTTTAACATAAAATACAGACATGTATAAACAAACCTCAAATCTAAAATAAAATGCTTTACGACTAATACTAACCTATACCTATAATGGACCTGGTTACATTTTGCGTAGGTACATGCATTTTGCATAGATCCACACAATCAATTCATACTTGCACTGTTTTTGACATATACTGTATTGGTGAGCTTTCACTGCTTAAATATTTAAAAAAGCTTTGCGACACTTTCGATTCTCCCAACATAAAGACAACTCAATATTTCAAAGGACAAGCTAAAAACTACACAATATTTTAAGGGACAACAAAAGAATACATAATATTTTAAAGGATATATAACATAAAGTCAATAAAATGTAACAAAATGCAAATCTTACCAACTGCAATTAAGTAATTTTAATAAATATTGTTAAATAGAACATTGAACATGTTAATGTAGTATGGTGAAAATTCGGCAACAAAAAATAAATGGTCACAAAACTGTACAACTAATAAAACAACTGTACACATCAAAAAGGAAATCGACATCAAGAAGTGTTACACGATTGCAATATTCAATAATTTTCTTTACATCATATACAACATAAATATAAATAAACAACATAATATATTTACAATAATCACCCAATATTAAAATGCATTGTTAAAAGATTAAGGTGACCCCATTGGATTTGGCTAAAACATTTATAAAAAATAAATTTAACAAAATACAACACTTTGTTTTATAGCAAAGATTTGCAACAATTATGTCTTATGGACAAAAAACAACAATAAATGCTCACACTAATGAAATTTTAACGGAGCCCAACTAACTAAAATATAAAAAATAGAAACCTTTTCCTAGCTTTGGGCTAGTACTGTCTGTTTGGTCCATATAGTAAAAAGTAAGTTCAAACGTTGTTGTTTTGACATTTTAAGTACAACAGCAGTATGTTTAATTATGTTACTCAATGTCAGAATCAGAATATGACCTCATTGAAAATTTTACAATAAGAGCCAAAAGAGTCACTTTAATCACAAGGTAGGGTTTTATACATGTGAAGCCTAAATATTTTGAACAAGTAAATAAACACAAATATATCACTTAGCAATAATTTTGCTTTATTTCTTTTCATCAGATGTCCCACATGGCAAATAACTGTTTTAAGTAAGATAAAATAATAATAAATAAGGCTACCTTGAAAACAAAAGATACCCTTTAATTTTATTTAGCACGACCCGCGGATATCTTACCGTAAATATTTTGAAACGTATTGCAAATTCTTGTAATTATAATGAAAAAGCATAGCAACAAACTAACATGCAATATATTAACAAACCTGGATATATTTGGTTATAAGTAAGTCGGCGCTTTTTGATCAGTTTAATACTCATTTAGTGTGCATTTTTATGCCAGAAAGATTACATAGGACATTCTGCATTTTCGAGCAAATGAGTTTGTTTGAATGGAACCATAAAGAGGTTCATCAATCAATAAAAAGTGGAGAAACAACCATTTGTAAAATGCCTCATTTTGTGTGTGGATGGTCAGAAATTCAGCTGAGTGTATTTTGTTATATTACAAACACGTTCAACATGACAAGTATTTTTTTTCATAAATATCTGCTAAGTACACAGAATATACATAGTGCTGTGTTCAAAACACTTGGCTTTCCAAATCAAACTTTAAAATGAAATGATATCGCTTGGACAAAATACCCCACACCATTTTTGAAAAGATTGATTTTGCAGCCTGGAAATATATGTTAATCAATTTTACAGCCTCAACAAACAATCCTGCATCAAAACACTCTAAATTTACATTACATATCATGCTGCTTGTATAAATCACTTTAAAAACATTAAAATCATCATATCTTCAGATTCTAGAAAGTCATTTAACATTATCCACTTATTTAATTTCTTTGTACAACTTTAATAAAAATATCATCGCAATCCCTTATTGCTTTTTGAAAGCTAATCCTCATTACCTGAAACTGAATAATAGGTTTAGTTGTGCTGATTGTACCTGGTAGTTGTCTGACAGTGATACAGTTCATATTGATATACAGTTAAATACAACTGTGATTTAGTTTAAAGTTATTACATAATGACCTTAAATATTATAGTTAAAATGTTTCTAATGTGCTAGTGTATCTTTGAGTAATTCAGCAAACTGGTACTACTGTAAAATGCTAACATGACAGCTGAGAATAGATATGGGATACTTTGTCTAGTGTAAACAATGATTGCTTTGGGTATTTGTCTACCCAGTGAAAGTATAGGGTATTTTGTGCCTGGATAATATTTTATCTTGCATACATCAAGTGTCAATGTCTTCACTCTATTTAACATAACTGATGGCTACATTAGACAGTTCATTCTAGTAATTCCAGCTGTGTCTGAAACATCGACATTGACGGTACATCCAGGGCGACAAGCATGTTCTGTACTTTTTTGGAATATAAGGGTATGTGAGGAATTTAAACACGATGGCGGCTGTTATATTATTATAGTTGGAAACAGTTGTCGCTTGCGTGTTCTGTGCAGTAAATATTATCCCACAATGCTAGTGGCAGCCTTGAGACAATTTTCATAAGAGAAACTATTCCATTATGTTTTGCTATTTTAATGTCTTTGAGAGTGAGATTCTTGATGACTGGGCTCACATGCAGCTCAATTATGGACATATTAACAAGTTCAATCCGGCTCAGTTCAGTGAGCTTTGACAAATCTATATTCCGGAAACATTCTTCATTACGTGCGTGTTCAGTGCAGTGAATATTTTTCATAACTATTTCATTTTTTGTTTTCAGGCTTGAGACACTTTTCATCAGAGAAATTATTCCATTATGTTTTGCTATTTCAATGTTTTTGAGAGTGAGATTCTGGACGACTGGGCTCACATGTAGCTCACTGATGGACATGTTTTTAAGTGAAATTTCATACATTCTGGTGAGGTTTGACAAATCTATATTCAGGAAACATTTTTCATTATAATCGTGTTCTGTGCAGTGAATATTGTTCATATCTATTCTGTTAAGTGTTTCCAGGTATGACACACTTTTTATCAGAGAAATTATTCCATCATGCTTTGCTATTTTAATGTTTTTGAGAGTGAGATTCTGGATGACTGGGCTCACATGCAGCTCAATGATTGACATTTGTGTAAGTGAAATAGTTTTCACTCTGGTGAGCTTTGATAAATCTACCAGAAAACATTCGTCATTATATTCGTGCTCAGTGCAGTGAACATTCTTCATATCTATTTGAATAAGTTGTTCCATGCTTGAGACACTTTTCATCAGAGAAACTACTCCATCATGTTGTGCTATTTTAATGTCTTTGAGAGTGAGGCAAATGGTTGGGCTCACATGCAGCTCACTGATGGACATGTTTTTAAGTGAATATTTACTCATTCTGATGAGCTTTGACAAATCTATATTCAGGAAACATTCTTCATTACTTTCATGTTCTGAGCAGTGAATATTTTCCATACATATTTTATCAAGTGTTTCCAGGCATGAGATACTTTCCATCAGAGAAATTATTACATCATGTTTTGCCATTTCAATTCCTTTGAGAGTGAGATCCCTGATGACTGGGCTCACATACAGCCTACTGAGGGACATGTTTTCAAGTTTAACAGTTCTCAGTCTAGTGAGATTTGACAAATCCATATGAATGAAATATTCTTTACTTGTATGTCCTGTGCAGTAAATATCTCTCACTTGGTCTGTAATTTTAATGCTTGTAATGTAATGCTGTTTTACTGTGAACTCTCTGCTTTCACATCTGACGTTTCGACAAAATAAATAATTAAGGCATTCTGCTTGACCAATACTCGACAACATCGCCGTCATTCCGTAACATGTGTCGATTTCAATGTCATCCAATTCAAGCTTGAATAGTGTCGGACTCACAAGCAAATAATCAAGTTTTAGGTACTGAAGAAACAAATGTTTCAGACCACAGAGCTCTGAAAAATCTAACACACACTTTTCACCTTTCGTGTGCAGGATTTTCTTTTGAGACATTTGTGATATAATGGTAAAGAAGCCTCTGCAATCAGAAAAATCATCAGCCAATGTCTCTGGGAATAATCGTTCATTATTCAGTCGTAAGTCGGACAATAACAATAACTCAAAAATGTTAAAGGTAATGACTTGTAATTGTAGTCTAGGACAGTATTTGTTCTGATTCAAACTTTCAATACAACATCTCATCGCAACATTCTGTAAATTTGCTTCTGCATGGTAAGTAGAAGCCAACATGATATCTTTGTCAAAGGTGCTTGCAAGAAAAATCTCTAACAGTCTTTCAGATACTGAAGGCCAAATCCCACTTAGAAATATGAAAACATCTGCCCTTTCATAAACATTAGTCGTTGTCAAACTAGATATCTCCACAGGAATGCTGCTGAGCCAGCCCATATACAATGCAGCAAAATATTCGTGAAATGTTTTGTGCAGAAATGAAATGCTTTTCTTCTTACAGATCATGCTAGGAAGAATACTTTGTGTCAGAATACCGACATTGAGACATATTGTCAATTGATCATCAGTTAGTCCAATCGTCGAATTAAACACCAACTGCATTCCATTTTTATTCATGGCTGTTTTTAATGCCAACTCTCCAACTGCTTTTAGGATATCCTTATACTGATTACATTTTTCTTTCCCCTTAAACACTTCCGGTGTTATAATCGTTGTGTCAGTAGAAATATGTCCAGGTTGACGTAATTTCCTCACACCTTCTCTCTTCTCTGCGTTTTCAAGGAAGAGCTCAATTATATTGGTGTAGACCTCAGTCTTCGACTTTCCAAAGTCCGGACTGTCAAACCACAAACAGATAAGATACTTGAGGAGAATTGGTATCGTTTCCATCTCAGTCAGACCAGCCTTTGATAAGCACCATGCAAAATCATCGTAGATCCTCTTCATACTTAATCGTTTGTTGAAATAAGATATCAACTTCTCAGCAAATGTAGGAATGCTTTTCACTCCATTAATTTGTATCTGCAGATCCATTTCGGTGTCCTTTAATCGCAACTCCTCTAGTTTCCAAGGTCGTGTGGTTGTCATTATTGTATATTTTAAATTATAATCTCTTTCTGGAACTCCATCACTAATAAATGGCATGTTTGATCTTCCTTGTGTTGTCCATTCATCTAAACCATCGAGGATTATCAAACATTTTCTTGATGACTGCTCAAATAGTTTCTGCAGGAGCGACTTTGGTTTAAAGCGACTAAGAATTTCATTGTTAGATGCAATGTACTTCAGAAGCTGTGACACTATCATATCTTGAATGTCATGTTTGTCACTTGCATTTCTGAGTGAGATATAAAAAAGAATGTCATACTGCTTAAGAGCCATCTCTAAATAATCATTCGGTTCATCTGCTTGACAAGCCTTACACCAGCTGGACAAAATGGATTGACAAAGAGAGGTTTTCCCCATACCCGCTTCTCCTGTGATGTAGATATTGAAGCATTTCTTTTTATCCTTAGGAAAAATATCTCTGAGACTAATATACACTTTTTTATCCATTCTTCGGTTCTCAGAAATAAGGTTCCCAGATGTTGGGATCTCAGATGTTATCTTAGGTTTACCATGAGCTCTTTTGTTGACTAGCTTCAATTCTGGTTCAGCATAGATCTCATCGATATCAGTCTCGCAGCCTGAAGATGCAGTAGCAGTGACCGGAGACTTCATGTAATACTTTGTGTAGTACTTCACCAGACAGACTTGTAGCTCAGACAAGTCTGAAATGAAGAATATGTAAAACAGCGTGAATTGTACAAATCAGAACTATGTGTGTTTTTATAGGAAAATATTTAAAAGCATTGAGTTTTTTTGTATGAACAATTGAATCAAAATTAGATGTTTATTTTTGTTAATTGCCGATTCCAATGTTGTGTAGAGATTTATTCCTTTAAAAAAGAAATTGAAAAGTATATCTGCAATGGCAATGTTTTACTTATACACTCGCAAACTTGAGTACGAGTCTTGTTTAAAATAGCATATGAATTTAACATTTTCCTTAAGGGGAGGAATCATTTTAATGAGAATGTTATTGTTTTTATCACAAAATTATTAGTAAATTATTTATGATACAGATGTATAATTAATGCTGGTGACGTTATAAAATGCTGGTCACATAAACCTAATACCATTTTCAACACCTTGAGGCATCTCTGTATGCTTTGCAACAATATCACAATATCACAACCAGACTGTTAAGCAGATTTTCAACGAAAATCCTGGTTATCAGATTGTTTTTGGCGGGTAGGCGGCGTTAAACAGGGGGTTTCTGGTCAATAACTTCATTTTGGATAAACCAATATTGCTGAATGTTTGGATATAGCAAGCTTGCATAAAGACTTAGCTTAGCATTAAATTTTGGGCCAGTCGAGTCAAGGTCAAGGTCACTGTAACTAAAAATAGAAAAAAAGTTTTCACTTAAAAATTTGTGTTTAAATGGAGGTATTTTGCTGAAATTTTGTTTGAATGTAGTTTAAGTGCAAACTGAGATTGGGATTGGATTAGGGGCCAGTCGGATCAAAGTGAAGGTCACTGTTGCAAAAAATAGAAAACAGTTTTATTTCAATAACTTAAGTTCAGATAAACCAATCTTGCTAAAATTTTGGATATAGCAAGCTTGCATGAAGACCTCGGGATTGGATTTGTGGCCAATCTACTACTAAAATGTTTTGCTAAATATTTAAATAACTGGTTTCGTGGCATGACCATGTTACTACTTAAATTGGTTGCTTAACCGTTGAAAAACTGGTTTCGTGGCATGAGCACGTCTCTTTTTTCCTGTTAGATTTAATTAAAATATGGCAAAAATGAAAATATGGCACGTTTTCATAAGTTCAGTAACAAGTCCAGTATTTCATAAAACAATACGAAAGAATGACAAGGTCCAATTTGCAACATAAACAAAGACCTTTACAAGAAAACCATGGACATCTGAGTGCCATAGACATTTAGATGAAACAGACCAGAATAATTGTACATATGCAATATTTGGGCAATCAGTTTCAATTTTCTTACTTCATAGCCATATACGGAAAATGGTCATATCCCTGGCGTCATGAATTTTCAACCAAATCGTTGACCATACTTGATAGAGGGACACCCAAATAACATGTATACCAAATATTAAAGTCCCGACCCATATAGCTCCTGACAAGAAGATTTTTAAAACATTTTTTTTCATAACAAAACCATATGCATGCAAAATGGCCCCGCCCCTAATGGTCATGTTTTGGAAAGCTCAAATTCTTTTAACAATTTTGATACAGTCCCCCCTCCCTCCAAAAACATATACCAAATATCAAGGTTCTATGTCTGGTAGTTTCTGACAAGAGTATTTTCAAAGCATTCCTATATAGCCATATATGGAAAATGGCCACGTCCATGGCGGCAACGATTTTTAGCAGATCAGAATTCCCTGAAAAATTACACTACAGGACCACAAAAAAACAACAAGTAAAACAAATATCAAGGCTTAAGCTCTTGCAGTTTCGGACAAGAAGATTTCTACTTTTTTCATATATAAAGTATAAAGCCATATGTGGAAAATGGCCACATCCCTGGCAAACATGTTTTGACGGTTTAAAATTCTTTGAACATCTTTCCGTCCCATCTGCCTGCTGAATCTTTCTTCAAAAATTGGTTAAATTTGGTCCAGCGGTTTCAGAGGAGATGTTTCTTTGATACGAATGTTGACAGATGCGTGATGCTGGATGGCAGGCAATCACTACAGCTTACCCTGAGCATAAGCTCAGGTAAGCTAAAACAATATTGTTTCTAAACATAATAAGGCACCATAAAACATTATTTTGAATTGTACAACTTACAACTTATATGAAAAATGGCCACATTCATTGCGGTTAGGGCTGTCAATATATGCTTGAAGCGTGACATGATATATTGCTATACAGATACATATTGCAAAATGTACCACAATATATTGTTATACTTGAACAAACTGTTAAAAGTGTGAGTCTAAAACACTGATGTAGGGGAAAACGGTGACAATAGAGACCATATTGGGAAAATATGACTGGGTTTTTTGTCGTTATTTTCGATTTAAACCTTTTGTCTGCTCTAAAATTTGCAATATGTATAAAACAATATTATTTATAAAATCATTGAACTTCACACCTTTTTTTTCTTTGGTAACCGATTACAATAATCTCCCGAACTACCTAGCGAGTGCATAAAAATACTGAAAATAATGAACATGAGGGAAAACGCGGGCGCGTAGTTTTCTTACTTTTTTCATCATAAAACCCATCTTGTAGTCTACAAATTGCAGTAAGTATGGAAGAAAATATTATTTAAGAAATCTTTCGATTTAAACCTTATTGTCTGGAAATAATTGATCTTCGCATGTTATTTTTTATGCTAACCTATTACAATAATCGATCAGAACAACTAATACGTGTGTGCTTGCATGACGTATAGAGAAAATGCTGAGGATTTTCTGCTCTTTTCATTTTTTTGAATCTCGATTTAAACTTTATTGTCTGCCCCAACACTGCTACAAGAAGTGAAGCACAAGGGATTATTCAAGAGAACCTTGACCTCAGCATAATTGTCCTTCGAGTGTGTAAAAACGCTGACAATACTCAGCACCGACACCAGATTTCCCACTGCAGCTAGTACCACATGAATTAAAACCTCAGTGACAGAACTGTCTACAATGCATTTCAGAATTCAGGCTTAACATGCATTTAAAATAGAACCTGAATTGGTACATAATGCACAATATACATGTCTATACAGTTTAGTTTATATTTGAAGACTGCTCATTTATTTAAGTGATCTAAGTAATAGATCTACTTTTCATACTAAGAATGAACAAATTTTAGATCAAACCTTTTGATAAATAATCTTTAGAAGTGTAGAACACGTTATGCAGAATACAAATATCTGTACCTATAATAAATATTGTTTCTGCTATGAAATACATCGCTATGACCAAATTATGGTCATTATACTGATGGCCAGCTAACTGATGGAGAAAGATCCCATTGGTAAAACCACTGTTGCATTGAAGGTCAGCTGGAAGACCTTCACACATAAATATTTGTCCCAACCGGAACTGCAACACATAAATGACACAGGAGCAAGCAGAGGATTTGCAAGTCAGTGATTCGACCGTGGGTGTCATCTGAAGAAATTTAGTCTTAAGAAGAGTTAACATTGTGGTCAGTTGGTAGTATAGTGTTGACCTAAAATTACTTACATCTTTACAGCATAATTTTAATTCACAATTTTATATATACATTTCTGGATTACTGTTCAAGTATTGTACACCTCATGCAAGGGTTATTATATTGGACAACTTTGCTTATGATATAGAATCTGTCAATAAGTAATGATTTATCTAATATAATAGGAGAACGTCTCTAAGTATATGTTGACATTGTTTCAGTTTTTGAAGTAACAAAATAATGATCATTATATCGTAGCTATGTCCAGCTGTTGTGGTGGAGGATGACCCCAGACATACACTATATATGTAAACCTATATCTGACAGTCTTCATGTCTGATCAGCAGCTCCCAGGTTTGGGCCTCTGACGGGATGCACATTTTCTATATGTTACATAAGCACTCATTATAACTGACATGGATAATGTAAGTGGCTGTAAGTGGCTGATGGGTAGTAACCGTGTAAATGGAATTGTAAGCTCAATCAGTAAAGCATTAGCCAGCCACAACAGCAAAAGTTTAAGTCCTGCGCTCCTGAATGTCTGTTATAGAGCTGATGGTGTAATACCTATGAAACAAATTTAAAATTGGAAGAAAAGTATTTACCATGTACATGTAGTTGCTTTCATTAACAAAAGCAAATGCTTTAGAAACAACTTACTAATTTCCCCTTATGCATATTTTTATTTGTATATATTATTAACGGTAAAAATGTATAAACATTTCATTGCTTATCTCGTATCTGGCATAGAACTTGCATAATATTTATACTTTCTAGAAGAATGTATGACTTTAATGTTCTCATATTGCCGTTAAAAACAACTCATTTATTTATTGTGTCTGTTCGATCTTTATCATTTTCAACGCTTAAACATTCTGAATTGCTTTTCCTGGTTATGTTTCTGTTTTGTAGTGTGTTTCAACTGAATAGTTAATTAACCTAACATATGAATATCTTGAAGTTTTTATTTGTGTTCCTTTACGTATTTTATGTATTAACCAGGGAATTTTATCATTTTTAGTGTAAAGACAAGACCTATTTTGGACGATTTTATATTTAAATCTCTATTAACGCTATACAGTAATCATACCAAAATTATATTATTGTACAACGTTATGTATAAAAAACAATAATTATTTATTTAGTGCTCGTGCATTCTGCTTTTATTACAATCTAACGTCCTATACTCTTACTATGCATCATCACATGCAAACAATAACATGCGTGGCAATTTTAAATTATTGTTATACGTCAGCTGGAAGACCTTCCTAATTTAGTCCTTCGCCCCGAACATGACTCGAATCCATGCGGTGAGAAGTTTAACGGTCAGAGGAGTTACAAGTCGGCGACTTTACCACTACGCCATGAGCGCCTCCACAAAGTTTATTACGATTAAACAAAAAATAAACAGATCTGCCACGGGCGTCACCTCCTTTTCTTAAATGCGTGTAGATCTTTTCATATCGAGCGTTGTTAAGACAATTTTACCATTGGGATTGTTCTTCCCATATTCATAATTGTGTAGTATTTTGTATTCGTTTTATCAATAAACCGCATTCTTACTATACTCAGGCTTAATCCATATTTATGCTTGCCCCAGACTTACACCTATGTTTAATATTATGCCAGGCCATCTGCTATTTAATTTTCTAGTACTCTTACATGTATATGGCTTGGGATCCAAATTAAATTGATAGCAGAGTTGAGATCCTGATTAATTGTTATTTTTATCTATATATTTTCTTGATTATTTCTTGTCTATTCTTTCTATTAATTGTCTAAAACTTTTGTAACGATCAGACACAGTCGGGGTAAATATTTATTGTTGATTTTGTTCTCTTTGAACACAATTTATTGCCTCTTTAATTGCAACACAATTCATTGCTTCTTTAATTGCCAATAGTTTCTATCTACATACAGAATTCTTACTAATTTTATTTTGCCTTGCTTATGATTCTGTTGTTTTCAGTTATAATTATTCCTGCTTCTATGATTTTTTTTATCTTTGCTACCGTCGGGTTAGATGTGTGTTTATTGGGTTTATCATCCCACCAACAGTATTTCAGTTTTCTGGACACGGTGTTCACTAGAAGCAGATATAGTGCTGTCTTCACTGTGTATATCATGCCTTGGACACCTGGCATGATACCACACCCAGTCACTTTATCCTGACACCGGGCCGACCATTCGTGGAACTGCCTTTACATTTGCTTGAGCGTTAGCAATGGAGCTATACCACTACAATTTTTAACGACTTTGGTATGTCGCGGCCAGGAACAAACCCGGGGACTCCCGGTCCTGGAGCCGACGCTCTACCGATTGCGCTACCAGGTCCAATCGGTGCAGATGTGGGTGTGAGTAGCAGTAGCTTCACTACTAAGGGGATCATCTTTCTTGTCGAGTATGTCTACTAAATTTGTTTTATTGTTAATGAGGTTTGATCCTTACATGGAGCGGATTAACTGGAGGTGTTAATTGGTTGGCTGTTAGTCCCGTATTGTCTAATAATGTGATTATTGTTTGTGTGTATGGTTCTTGTAATTGGTTTGGACACTTTCCTATCCTTTTAAATATATATTTATTTGTGCTTAATGAGATATCTAGTCTTATTAAGCAGGCCCAGTACTTTAAGCTGTATATTTCCATGTTTACTCAAACTAGATGGGCAGTGTGACGTATGTGGTCATTTAGCTGTAGTGTGCTACACCTGCATCCGGTCTCAAGACGTGTCATATGTAGATCACAGCATACATTGTCTGATTGTCTGGCCATGAAATTTCACTTCAGTAAGACGCAGAGGCGAATTTGGGAAATAGAGATAGAATATTGGAATATCATATAGAAGAGTGGTGGTTAGAATGTTGGTAAAATATACATTTAAATTTATCTTAGCATGATACAATTGTAAACGCATGTTAAGTGCTTAATCAGGGCATCATATTGGCTTTACTTACTTATTATTTACCTACATATTTTTCCATTTATCAGAAATAATTGTATTGTCTCATTTGACAAGAAAGGTGTGACAATACTACTGCTTACATGCGCTGGAAGTGTGCGAATTAGGGCAGACCGATTTGGACTACGCCGATTTCGTACATTGTAAAGAGGCCGAGTTGAACTTTTACCATAATAATATACTGCATTTGGTATGGTATTTCGCAGCGTAACGTAATGTGACATAACGTTAACCGTACATTGTGTTGTACCGAAGTGTACACCATATTACAGTGTAATGTATAGATTTTCAATTGTAACGCATATTGTGTATGGTATCAACCCGTAAAGTACATGGTATCGTGTAAGATGCGGACATGGTAGCGTACATCGAACGTACTCGTAATGTATAGTTGTTTGGGTGTAGCGGATCTTAGGGTATTGCGGATCAGCCAAATCTGAGCTGGATACAACTTTTGTAGATTTAAACCAAATAAAACGCCTAGCATTACGAAAAAAAAAATGATGTCCCGTTAGGATTTCTACGGAGAAATTTTCAGCCTTGAAGTTTGCAATAACCGAAAATGATGGCGTAACCAGACCGAGGTCACCGGAAGTTGACATTTCTACGGAGTTAAAAAAAGCGAAAGTGCAAATTAACAGCGAATGTTCCAGCAATATAGGGTAATTGATCAAAACCAATGGCATAAATTGATTGACTCGTTCTGAGTGTGTGAAGTGTTGTGAAAGTGGCGTGTCGGCATAACTGATCGATACCCGGATTCTCCACCAATCTGTTATGAAGCCTTTAGCATGTTATGGTGCTTTTGAGGGTGTGGCAGTTTCAGTTATGCCGACACGCCACTTTCACAACACTTCACACACTCAGAACGAGTCAATCTGTTAACCCGGGCGATCCTATATCTCGAGACGGTTGTGGGACTGTGTCGCAAGTTAACCCTGAATATATTTTGGCTGCAAACACAGAAGACAAGCTGTTGTTGACAATGACGTTCTTTACTGTCCAAGTTTCTAATGATCACATTGTATGAATATATATAGAAATACAATAATTATCAAAGCGTGGTTAAAGCAATCACAAATAAAAATAGTAAGGGGAAACTCGCTTGGCTGGTGAGAAGTACCAAATGTGATTAACTCTAGTAACCATTTGACAATTAAGCATTCATATAATTCATCAATATAAAATATACACATTTTAACATTACTTAACATAGAAATAAGATGCATGGTATGATTTCAGAATAATGCTATATTCAGCAATTTACTTTCTATTTGTCTTAAGGTGAAACTAAGAAACATTAAACATAAGTGAAACTTACAATAAAACATTACCAAGTAAAAAGCAATAATAACAAGAAAGAATAAGAATCTGTATGTAACATATATTATAAAAATTAAGTATAGTAACATACCTGCAAACACAGAAGACAAGCTGTTGTTGACAATGACGTTCTTTACTGTCCAAGTTTCTAATGATACTTGGACAGAGTCAAACAGCTCTTTTATACTCAGGTTCTGTGTTGCAGATTAAGACAAAGGGATTACTACCCAATGGTGGAAATCTAGTTATAATCCTAGAGATGGCCATCAAATCAGTCACTATCTATAAGATGTGAAAGAGACCAAAGGATGGCTTCATCCTTCTTTAAGTTACTAATCAAGAAGGGTTGCTGCTTATCTTGCAGGTTGAAGGTATAATCTTAGGGATGACCACTGTATCTGTCATAGGATGGTTTCATCCACACTTAAGCTAGTATGCAAGTTAAGTAAAAGACTTATGATTATCTGAAAGGATTATAACCTAATAATCCTACCAGGGATGGCCTCTTTACTGAAGGTACCTTTGTAGCTGAACAAAATATTATATTATCCAAATTAGAGTTAATATTCGATTTTAGTAACTTTTGACTTAACTTCTAAAATAGATGAGTTATAGTTAAATACTTGAAATCTACATGAAAATACCTTCATTTTGATATAAAACAGTATATGTACATTATAACTCATTTTTGAGATATAAAATAATATGAATTTGTATACAAACTTAAGATTATTATAATGCTGCATTTCCACATGGAAAAGCAGCTTCATAATACTTGTATTTATATCCCATTCCAATGAACTGTGTGTGTGCTTGTGTGAGCGTGCTGTGTGTGTGTATAATGTGCGTGCAGTAGTTGTTTTTTGGGGTGATACGCCGTTTCTGGGGCTTTGAGACGATCCCTAGGTGACGTTTATCACGTGATCCTCTCTACCCTAAAGTGATCTGCTACTATCCAAATTGATGCATATCAAAAACTGAAGCGTTTGAAAGAAATATACGTTCGAGATTAAAATGGTTAGCATTTTTGGAAAGAGGACATTGTTTGCAATATAAAAGCATATTCTGTATTTTGAAAACACTTCTAATGCGTATGCAGCGAAAATGTCGTTATTGATCTGCTACACCCCAAACGACTTTATGTAAATAGTATCGTGTGACAACACTTACGGTTCCAGAACTGTACTCAATTCCTATTGTTATCATCATTATTATTGTTATCATTACCATGACAGCTTATAGCTAGAGCTCAATACCAGAAATAAATTATTTGTGAAAATAATAGATAATAACAATAATTAATCACTAATGAACTATGTATTTAAGTTATTAACTTACCTTCGCATTTCTCCAAAATAAATCAGATACATTGAATTCACACTGAAGATGAAATGGCTTAAATGCACAAATGATCCATTTGTTATAGATTTTAGGTTCACATAACAATATACAATGTATACCATTTATGCTTCTAGCCAGGTGTTTCCTTAAACCAGGTTCTATTCAGCTTCAGGCCTGTCAAACATTACTTATTTCCTCCTATTAAGTCCAGAAGTCCACAAAACCTACTTCGTATTCTTAACAATTTCCAAACAACTGCTGCAATGTAGTTTTCTAGAGATCTAATATTCCCTTGCTTCGTAAATTACTAAAACACACGTGCTTCCATCATATCAACACCATAAAGATTAACAGAGTTACCTGCCTTGGCTCCACAGTATCACAATACCAAAATTCTAATAAAGGAAGCACTTCACTAAGTAATTTATGTTATACAAGTTTCTCACAATCTCTTATAAATGGTAGCTCTGCCTTTTATTTCGTTTCGAAAAGGCAAGGCAATTCTCACTTACATTATATCTGTTGATGCCATCATGAATTGTCAAAAATATTGCTTACGATTTTAATTATCATGTTATATCTTAACTGTATCTCATATCTATCATATTGTGTGTATGAATGTCACATTCACTTCTATATATCCCTTATAGTTATGCTGTTACGCACTAGAAATATGTACACGGTTGTAATTTAAGTAATTTTAATGATCATCTTTTGCATTTGTTCTATTGTTAATGCCGGAAAAGTTTAAAGGAAACAGGAGGGCCATGATGGCCCTTAAATGCACACCTGTGGACACAGGCTTTTAGTAGGCTCATATCTGGCGTCAAGTAATTAAGAGTTATTTACTTTAGAAATCTTTGGTGAAGGTTGAATCATTAGTGTGGCCACTGAGCTGATAATATTTTCTGGAATTTTACCTAGTAACCTACTAAATCCACATGACCCACTTCAAAACATGTGTAAGATTTCATACTGGCAAATATTCTGGCCAAGTTTTGTAAAGATTGGGTCAACAATGTGGCATATAAGTGTTTTCACAAGGGTTTCCTAAGATTTGACCTAGTAAACCCAAGTTTTCTTGCACGCAAACATTCTTGCCATATTTAGTGAAGATTTGGCTATAAATGTGGTCTCTATTGTGTTCACAAGCTTTTTTCTTAGATTTGACCTGGTGGCCTACATTTTGACCCCACGTTACCCAAAAATAAACTCATCCAAGATTTTCATGCAGACAAACATTCTGATCAAGTTTGGTGAAGATTGGGCTATGAATGTCGCCTCTAGTGTGTCCTCAAGCTTTTTCTAAGTTATACACCAGTGACCTAGTTTGGACCCCACGTGACCCAATAACGAACTCGTCCAAGATTTCATGCAAACAAACATTACGATCAAGTTTGGTGAAGATTGAGCTATGAATGTTGCCTCTAGTGTGTCCACAAGCTTTCTCTAAGTTGTGAACTAGTGACCTTTCTTTTTATCCCACGTGACCCAATAACAAACTCGTCCAAGTTTTTATGCAGACAAACATTTTGACCAAGTTTCTTCTTAGATTTGTTTAGCCTCGCCCTAACTACTGTTAATGGGCGAGCATTAATGTAATGATGGTTAAAATACTATCACAGATGTTTTTTTTAATTATTGGCGGGTTGCCTTTTGCCATAAGAATAACTAATTTAGAAGTGTTAAAGTGATTGAAAATTATCGGTGTTTGGCAAAAAGTGTTAAAATTATGGAATTATTGGTGGTTATGCGTACTGCGTTTTATTTGTGGATGGGTGTAGTATGTTTAGAAAAGTCATAATTTTGTATATAATAAACGAATAAGGGTATATATATATATATATATATATATATATATATATATATATATATATATATATATATATATATATATATATATATGTGTGTTACAAAGTACAATGTTACAAAGTAACGGGATTTGATCAAGTTAGATTAAGATTGGTTTGAAAATGTGGCCTTTAGTGTGTTCACATGCTTTTTCTGAGATTTGACCCAGCGACCTACTTTTTGACCCCTCGTGGACCAACAATGAACTTATCCAAGATTTCATGCAGACAAACATTCTGACCAAGTTTGTTAAGACTTTGATATAAATTTGGTCTCTAGTGTGTTCAAAAAGCTTTTTCTAAGATTTGAACTAGTAACCTACTTATTGAGCCCATGTGATCCAGTTATAAACGCATTAAAGATTTTATGGAGGAAAACATACTGATCCAGTTTGGGGAAGATAAGGGCATAAATGGGGCCATTAGTTTTGTTCACATTTTTTTTTCTAAAATTTGACCTAGCGACCTACTTATTGACTGCATGCGACCCAGTTATAAACGCATTAAAGATTTCATGCAGACAAACATTCTGACAGGTTTTATTTAGACTGGCCTATAAATGTGGCCTCTAGTGTATTCACAAGCTTTTCCTAACATTTAACATAGTGACCTACTTTTTGACTCCACGTGACCCAACAATAGTATTATCCAAAATTTCATGCAGGCAATCATTCTGATCAGGTTTGTGAAGACTAGGCTATAAATGTGGTCTCTAGTGTGTTCAAAATGTTTTACTAAGATTTGACCTAGTAACCTACTTATTGACCACACGTGACCTAATAACGAACTTATCCAAGATTTTATGCTGACAAACATTCTGATTAAGTTTCAATAAGACTGGCCTATAAATGTGGTCTCTAGTGTGTTCACAAGCTTTTTCTAACATTTGATATAGTGACCTACTTTTTGAACCCATGTGACCCAGTTTTAAACTCATTCAAGATTTGATGCAGACAAACATTCTGCTTAAGTTTGGTTAACAATTGCTTAAAAATAAGACCTCTGATGTGTTCACAAGGGCTTTTCTAGGATATGACCGATTAACCTCTTTTTTGACCACACATCCAGTTTCGAACTCAAAGATTTCTTGCAGACAAACTTTTCGACTAGGTTAAGTGAATATGGTGTCATCAATGTCGCCTCTAGTGTGTTCACAAGGGCTTTTAAAGACATTATCTAGTTCCACTTTTTGAACCCCAATGACCCTGTTACAAAGTCATCCAAGATTTCATGCCGTTAAACTTTCTGGCCAAGTCTGCTGAATAATGGGTCATAAATGTGGCCTCTAGCTTTTTCACATTGTTTTAACCTATCGACCTTCTTTTTGAGCCTACATCACCCATTTATGATAATATCCACGATTTCACGCAGGAACACATGTGGCCTCTAGTGTGTTCACTAACAAATTATTGCCGCCGCAAGACACAGGGTATCACAACAGCTCATCCTGACTGGTTTTAACCAGTATTAACCATTGGCCAGATCATTACTCAAAAAGCTAGCTTTTATGTCAAATCTGCTATTTTCAATGTATTAGATATAGGGAAACTGTTGGATATCAACTTGAAACAAAAGAAGAAAATTACGGAAAGTTGACAGAGTGTTGTTGTTTTTAATTATATTTCTCCTATAAATTTCATTGGGTAAAGATGTGGGGTAGAGATCAATCCACCCATGTATTACATACCTGTTAAGATAAACAACACACACACACACACACACACACGCACACACACACACACACGCTCACACACACATTCATGCACCCATTAATTCAGTCATGAAATACCCCTCCCCATGTATTGACATATACAACACTTATACACCAATCTATTCACTCCCCATCCATTCATACAATAAACCCATATCTATTCATACAATACTCCCCATCTATTCATACAATACACCCCTATCCATTCAAACAATACACCCTCATCCACTCATACAATACTCAACTATTAATTCATCAAAACAATACCTCCCAACTCAACAAACCACCTATTAAATACCTCCTCAGCCACCGTTTTATAAAGTATCCACACGCCAATCCACCAATACAATACCCTGCCACCCATACAATACCTACCCTATTAAACAATATTTAACCTCCTATACCATACCTACCCACCTAAACTACCCACCTATACAATTCCTACCCACGTATACAATACCTGCCTTCATGTACATTAGTTACCCACACATACAATAGTTAACCATACAATACCTACCCACCCACCTATTCAATATCTGCACCCCTATGAAATACCTAACCATACATATTTTAGTGTTGGGAAATCGGTTGCGAATCATAATCGACCATCGGTTGGAATTGGTTACCACTTCCGACGCGAAATCTCCGATTATAATCGGTTTAATAATCTACGCAGTGTTACGTTCACAAATGGTTTTTGATTAGTAGCCTAAATAATTACTCGATACTATACTGTGCTTGCTGCCACTTTTTACAAAACATTTGGTTTTTGAAGGACCAACAAAATAAAAACAAATTTTTCACTTGCTTTCTATTTTTATATGCTCGTAGATCTCAAGGGCCGCCATTTAAATTTTCAGAGTGATTACCCTTTACGGCCGGATTAGTGTAAAAGCCAGAACCCCTACCTTTATTTCAAGTGCGTTCGCACTCTTCTGTTAATCGATTATAAGAAAATGACATCGATTATCGGCATCGAGAAGCTTTGGCATGCCGTTAATCGATATCTTCCGATCATCGGCGCATCACTACATTACTTACCCAGCAATGCATCACTGCCCTCCGATACAATACATACCCTTTAATACAATACTTACCCACCTATACAATTTCTATCCAGTCATACAATACCTGCCTTTTCATGCTTTACCTACCCACCCATACAATATCTACCCATCCATACAATACCTATCTACCAATACAATAGCTCCCCTTCCATACCATAGCTGCCCTCCTATACAATACCTACCCACCCGTACAAAAATTGCCTTCACATACAATAGCTGCCCACACATATAAGACATGCCCTCCCAAAAAATAAATACCCTTTCATACAAACCTCCCCACCTATACAATTCTTAAACACTGTATAGTGCTATAAATTTTGACGTGGGTTTAGACCCCATGTGATTCAGATAATTTCATCATTGATTTCTAGCAGACAAACATTCTGGCCCAGTTTAGTGACGATGGAAAGAAAAATCTGGTCTGACCATAAGTGTTTTTTCCTTCTTTAATCTGACTTAGTGACCGACATTCTATCCCCATGTACCCAGTTACGAAGTTATTTATGATTTTTTTCCAGACGAACCTTCTAAATAAGGTTGATGAAGACTGTGCCATAAATGCGGCATCTACCATGTGCACACGTTTGTTTTTCTAAAATTTGACAAAGTGACCTACTTTTTGACCACGTGTGACCCAGTAAGAAAGTCATCCAAGATTTCTTTATTATGATCAAGTTCGGTGAAGATGGGCCCGTAAATGTGTCCTCTGTGTTCACGAGTCTTTTTGTTTTTAAATTTGATCCCACATAACTTTTGTTATTGCATCATCATCAAAAACAAACCAAGCACTACTACAACTAAATAATATCAGTCATATGACCAGCCTATATCGACCACCGCCATAGCTATGCATCTGACCTACCTTGTTTATCGAGTGCTGGTGTATTACTTTTCCGTTCGCTCTTCTTCTTTTTGATGTTGCCGGACACACTGGAACCTGGTGGGCGATAAATAAGTTACAAGGCAATTTTCAGTGGTACATGTATATGCATTAAATTTAAAACATCTGTAACAGTTCCGTTAGTATTAGCTATACTTCGAAAAGAATATCAGTCATATGACCAGCCTATATAGCTATGCCCCTGACCTACCTCGTTTGACACGTGCAGAACTGATAACCTTCTGTTGCCTCTTCTTCTTAATGCTTCCCGATGCTGAGTCGTCATTGGAACCTGGTGGGCAATAAATAAGTTACAAGACAATTTTCAGCAGTATAACCATTAAATTCAAAATATCTGTAACAGTTCTGTTAGTATTAGCTATTGTATGAAATAGGTAGGAGCTTTTGCTATTAACTTGTCATAAAATTCCATAAATAGTCAAACCTGACATTGCAACCTTCAACCGAACAATGGCATGCCGTATATGATTTTCAAGTAAATTTCCGTGTAGAACTTTGACTAGGCGTATTGCATTCCGGCCATTGTTTTGTGTTGAAGAATGGGATTTGTTTATCTACAGCTGCAGACAATGGGTCAACTTTGCTGTCAAAACTGTTAAATTTTATGCGGCAAACATTATTGCGTAAATTGCTTTACGGTACGATATTTGTGTCACTGAAATGGTTTTAAATTTAAGATACATTTCTGGCTATTTTGACAGTAGTGCCAGTATTTAACCTATTATCAATTATTGATCGATTTCCATCTCTTTTGTGCTTGTTTTAAAACGTCTGTCAAGATCAACCACCGATCACTGGATGGCTATTGTTAAATGAACATTTTCGATGAGTTTTTTATTGTTTTGCTAGTTGAGTATAAAAGGCATTAGGAACAATTGAGGACAATCATTGACATTTGTCCATTATAAATTCGGAAGTGAGTAAACAATCTGAGCATTGAGAGCGAGCCTAGTTTAATTTGTAACCCATTTTATAAATTTAGTTTTTTTCAGAGAATGATTCTACTGCAAGTGTTTGTACATAAAGTCAGAGTTAATACCATCATACAATATAATGAACATTATCCAGCAAATAAGTTTGGACACTGACGGATAAAACAATTTTTTTATGCAAACCAGGCAGTTAGAGCAATCTATTTTTCAAGCATGCAAACTTTGAAACTTAAATATTTATCTTTTCAGGCTGAAGAATAATTATATTCTTAATCAGTTAAACCAAATGACTTCATCTGTTCTTTATCCACTTGTTTAATAAAACATAATATAAGAAATGATGCATCTTAGAGCTGGTATCTGACTGTTTACGTAAATCAATTACATGTAACAATATCTTACTCCTATCTGGTAAATTTCTGGCATAATCTCTCCAACAACTCATTTAGTCTAAGTAAAGACGACTCGGACACTACTAAGTTGTTAGACAGTATACATCGTGAAATAAATCGCTCTTCATTTTTCATAAATCTATAAATAAGCATGATTGGAATGTCTAATAAAAGTAGATGTGGATGTACGAGCGGATTGCCCGGGTTATCATATAATGTTACATCAAAAGTAAGTGGTTATGTTGTTCTCTTATTTTAAATATAGCTAATTCTGCAGCATGGCTCAGATAGGAAAAACCTTTTTACAATGACCACTGAGGATGTATGGTTCACTGTTCATACAGTATTAATAAACTACATTTTGCAGGACCTTTCTAGGTAACAATGACTTACTTGGTTATTGAGGAAAAGGTTTTGGACCAAACTGTCGGATATCACCTTTAATGTATTACCAAAACATCCCATAGATTATAAAATATATATAATATATACTCAACCAACGTGAGAGCACGTTACTGTATTTACTTGCTAACATTAACTCTGTGAAGGAAAATAAAACAAGAAAGAATTTCTAGAAGATTTGTAAAGCGATCACTAAATAGAAATAATGGTGATATAGTAGCCATGTTTTAATTTTTTTCTACATGAACTCAAAATATATACACTATATATCCTCCAATACAATACTTGCCCTCCCATACATTACCTAACCTCCGATACAAAAGCTACCCTCTAATACAATACCTACCCTCCCATACAATACCTACCCACCCATACAATACCTACCCTCGCATACAATACCTACGCATCAATACAATACCTGCCCTCTCATATTATACCAACCATACAATAGCTACATGTACCCTCCTATACAGTATCTGTCCTCCCATAAAATACCTACATTGCACCCACTTATACAATACACGCCCTCCCCTACAATCCCTGCCCTCCCCTACAATACCTACCCTCCAATACAATACCTGCCCTCCTCTACAATAATGCCCTCCCATACAATACCTACATTGTACCCACCCATACAATACCTGTCCTCCCATACTATACCTACCCTCTCATATAATATCTACCCTTCCATAAATACCTGCCCTCCCATATAATACCTACATTGTACCCACCCATACAATACTTGCCCTCCCATACAATACCTACCCATCCATACAATACCTACCCTCACATACAATACCTACTCATCCATACAATACCTACCCTCGCATACAATACCTACGCATCCATACAATACCTACCCTCCCATACAATACCTGCCCTCTCGTATTATACCTACCCACCCATACAATACTTGGCCTCCCATACATTACCTACCCACCCAAACAGTGCCTACTGACACGTACAATACCGACCCAATTCATACAATAATTACTCATTCATAAAATACATACCCTCCCATTCAATACCTACCGTCCCATATAATACCTGTCTTTCCATACAATATCTACCCTCTCATACCATTCCTACCCTCCCATACAATACCTACCTACCCATACAATATCTGCCCATACATACAATACCTACCCACTCTTATAATACATACTCTCCCAATATAGTACCTACTCACCTATACAATACCTACTCTCCCATACAATACCTACCCTCAATTACTATACCTGACCTCCCATACAATGCCTACCATCCCATACAATACCAACAGTCTCTTACAATACATTTTCGCCCATACAATAGTTACCATCCCGTACAATTCTTTCCGACCTAACCTACCTACCTATGCAATAACTACCTACCTATACAATAACAACCCTCCCATACAAGACCTACCCTCCCAGACAATACCTAACCAGCCATATAGTACTTACCCACCAACAATAAGGTGTATGTAATGATTATTACCTTCGCTTAGAATTGACCGTTTTCGCCTGGTAGCCTTCATTTCATTCACTGCACTTTCAAGATTTAAAATTCTAGAAGTGTGTTCTTTCACTTCACCTGTCAGTTTTTCGAGTGTCTGTTGAATTTCTTCATCATTACGTTTCCAAGTTTCAAGTGCCTCCCTCAATTCATCACCGTTGACAATTTCCTCTTTTTCTATTGTATCAATTAAATCCCTAAGGGAAATGTTGGTGCCAAATTCTGACTGAGCTTTCTTTAGTGCAGAATGTATTAATTTCCAATTTTTCACAAATTCAACTGTGTCCATGGATAATTTGGATACGTGAGCAACTAAATTGTTTCTGAGATCACGTATGCCATTCAATGCTGTTTTTTGTGAGGAATGGGATTGTATAATTAAGTTTGAAATGATGCAAATCAGTGTTATATCGAGACTTTCGATGTTTGAATGAGGAAACAACATGACCCACTGACTGGCGTTTAATATACGTTTGTTACGTAAATCAATAAGTTCCCATTTCTTTGAGGCTAAAAACTGATCCAAGGAACCAGGACTATAACTGTTCTTCAAGAATTCTTTCAAAATTGACAGACCACCTTCTATCAAGAGTCGGCTGCACTTGTGCCAATTGGTCATTTCTGGCAAACAAGGGGCTGCCATCTTGTTTGACCATATGCAGGGACCTGAATATACAAAAATATATTAGCATTATGAAGAGTATTAGAATTTCCTAACGTGGAATCCAGCACTACTAATGTGAAAAACATAGAGGCTCCATTTAGTGATATTATCGGATATTTTATATCATTTAGTCAATACCTACTGATTTATTTGTATTTATTGAATTGTAGACTTGACACTGGTTTACACATGCAAGCAAAGTATATGTCATCAATTGCCATTCTAGTGTTTAGATTCAATTCAATGCTTATTGTCAGTGATCTCTAATAAAAGAAAGCCCATACGTAAAGTTGTATTAACTCCAAAGTTATCACTTTAAGTTGTCATGTAGAGTCTTGGTGGAGGGAAAAGCGTTATATGTAAAGTGGGTTTTAGCTGGCCCGTGGTGCGTATTTATGTCTATTTAAGAAATAGTTCACAGCACTTCAGGCTCTATGGACTGGCTAGTCAGCCGAAAGAGTAATACGGACCGAAGCGCAGCACAAAAATCTACTTAGTATAGAAACAATCATGCCTTAATTTTGATGTAAGTTGACAAGACATTCGGGACTCCTTGTCAAATGCCGCCATAATACTTAACCACCAAGAAGTGCTGATAAATCTTGTTAGTAAGGCATGTGACTTTAGAGCTGTACATACAGCGGATGTAGTTCGTGAACCTGATGGCATTGGAGAACTGGTCAGCAGCGGGGGCAGCCCAAGTGGCCAAAATTACAGCTCAAGCAGCTAAGTAGATGACGTCATGGACGCCTGACAGACGAATTTAACCTCCGTAGTGTAGTGCATATAATCACTTCCTACAGCCTTGCTGTTGGGTTAACCCTTTAGCGACGTGGTTGTGTGTCTCCTCCCAGATTTACTTTACATCTACACGCTTTATAATAAGTGATGGGTCTAAAACGTTGACACGCTAAACGGACAATATGAAAACAGAAGGAAAACGCTAACAATATAGATTATACAAGGAAAACGCTGACGCGAGGCTATTATCACTGGATGTGAAGGGAAGTGTTTATTTCTTCTAAACTGTTACAGCAAGGGTTTCGTTTTCACAAATTAAGAAAGGCGTTTTCAAAATTCATTCACTGCAATGATTTTATTGCTTCTTAGTATAAAAGCAGTATGAAAACACTTATGCAGAAAGGCATAAGCCATCCTGCATTTTATGGAAATAGTTTATACAAGTTAAAAAAAATCAAGGGTCTCAATAACTTTTCTGACCACTTTACAAAACTTATCAGAAAATGTATTGCAGACGGTTACAACTCGGGAATCCTTCATTGTACTGCATTGCTTGCAATTGACCATTTTAAAGTCAAGGACTATGCCAACTGCGGATAAATCATCGGCTTTTTATGCCCCCGAAGGCGGGCATATAGTAGTCAAAATCTCTGTCCGTCAGTCCGTCTGTCTGTCCGTCCGTCCGTCTGTCTCTGTGTCCGATATTCATGTCCGCTCAAAAATTCCGTCATGATTGCATGGATTTTAAAATAACTTGGCAGAAATGTCAAACACATGAAGACGACGAGACCCAGGTCGGTACCTTGAAAGTCAAGTACACACTTATAGTTTAAAGTGATAATCCCTGGTAGTGCACTAGGTGTCGTGTCCGCTCAGTAAGTCATTTCTTGAGGGATTTTGAACTATTGCAGGTTGTCACCAAATTTTGTTTGTAAAGACAGCCTTTATTTTATTTTATTTTTATCCGGTTTATTTTAGCTCACCTCAGCACAACGTGATCATGCCTGCAAGAAATTTTATTTGAGTTTGTAACACGGTCACGTGGGGTCAACAACTAGGTCACTAGGTCAAACTATAGAAAAACCTTAAGGCTGCCAAGGCTTTTATCTCCTGTACATAGTGTACATATGTTGATAGTTTATTTACACCGTTTGTTTGATAGAAAAACCTTCAGGAAGTGCATAATTGGAGCGGTCAACAAACCAGGTTAAAGCACCCTAGTCGGTCCTTTTGCCGATTGGCCGTTCCATGACGGTAACTGCTGGTTTTTCTGTTTGTATGTTATGTCTCGTCTCTGTGTTTTTGTCACATTTATATTTACCCTGTTTCCCTATGTCTAGAGGTAGTTTAGATTTAAATATATGTATTAATTTTGATTGGATTCGCATTTTTAAATTATCATTTTTTCCTTAAATGTCTTGATAATTTCTACCGTAAATATGTTTCAATTTCCGAAATTTCTTCAATACTGATTATGTCCACCTCTTCTATAAATCAAAGCATTGATTCTCGAGCGCGTCGACCTTACGTAACGTCGCAATTTTGAATGACATTCCATTCTTGGACAAGTGCAAGTGTAAGGTCACGAATGATATTAAAAACGTGATTTCTACTTGCACTCTGTCCAAGAAGATCCCATATGTGCTCAATGGGTTTCGTGTCCGGTGATCAAGCCGACCATGGTAGTACGTTAACGTTGTGCGTTGTGAGGTTATTTTACGTGAGACTAGCAGTGTATGGCACGACATTATCGTGTATAAGTAAACCTTGAAGGTACACCAGAAAAGCAGAAAAGGTACGACCACTGGTCAGAGAACAGTGTCAGTATAACGTTGGGCATTCAGATTACCATGAATGACGACTAAATTGTTTTTCTGTCACTCATTATTCCGCCCAAAACCATAACGCTGCCTCCACCAAAATCGATCTCGCTCCATCAAGCAATTATCTGCAAAAACGCTCACCTCAATAGCAAAAAACGCGCACTCTACCATCTGCACACTCAGATTTAAACATGACTCGCCCACTGGGCACGAGTCCAACGTAAATGACGTTGAGCCCATACTCTGAAGATAACGGTTACAAGGATTAAGGTATTAGATGAGTAATCAATCTCATGAATATCCGTGTAATGTCGGCATTTAGCATTTAACGATGTTACATGTTCGATCATTTACGAACACTCGGCCTTTAAAGAAAAAGAATCACCCGATTTTAGGTTTCCTATGAAATCACGTCAATTTCTTTGCTCCAAAATGGCGCCAAGCAATCGCATGTCAGCGAGGAAGATTCGTCAAAAAAGCAAAATTAAAGCAAAGAAAGAAAGACGTGTATTTTTCACATGTGTTTGGAGTGTTTTTATTAAGAAAAGTATACTCTAATAAAAATGTAGAAAACAAATGACATTACTGTGTTTTCTTTATTTTTTATTCATCCAAATGTGAAATTTATAAGATTATTTAATCGTAGGATTTGAGGACGTCGACCTAGTACATGTAAAATCCAGAATACAATGCTGAATTATGTGATCTATCTTTTGTCAGGATTCAATTTAGTCACTATTACAAATCTAATACCTTAATAATGTGGCCTATGTATGGCCGCCTGGACCTGATTGAGTTTGCATTGTTGCTTAAACGATTTAGAACGGTTTGTCTAGATACGCCATATAGTCTCGCGGTATTTGAAGTTGTTTTAAACCTGTTACATAGATGCGTTAACGTAATATACCGGTCTTGACGTGCAGTCGTTATCTTTGGCCTACCTGAACAAACGCCATCTCTTACGCTTCCAGATTGCTGAGAACGCTACCGCAAATTGGTAAATTTGTTGCGATGGTAGTTTAACTGTCTGGAACGTCAGAGACGCTTCTTCCCGACGTATGAAGCACAAGAGCTTGAACTGTATTCTTTTTGTTCGAAGCTAAGGCATCTTGTTTACGAGTCAAATTCAATTTGAATTGTGACCACGCCATCTGGAGGTCAAATATGCCGATAAAATGTCGGCCATTTTAATGCAATATAAGTGCGCCAATATTCAGATTGAAAATTCACTTAATCATTCCAAGAAGTCACGAAAATAAAAAGGCCCAATTTTAATAATCGTATCAGCTATAACTAGAAAATACTATTGGAGTTAGTTTTGCTTTGCTTTATGGATTGTAGTTATGTATGGCAGCCTTTATGCGACACTGTGGGCAACGTGATGCCGCCGCTCAGAGGGGTCGATTGGGAAGTGGGTCCGGAACCAGAGTCTGTTGAGAATTTGGAAGGATGAGCGCCTGTGTGAGTATGTTTGGGTCTCCCGGGCTATGTGTGAGAGACTCGCAATCCGCCCCACTTCTAGACTGGATTGGTGTCGATTCGTTGAACCGAGTAGCCCGGCATAAGTCGTTAAATGTGTTTTTATAAAGCACATTTAAAATATTAAAATAAAAGGACATGGATATGCGGTGAACCTTAACACCCCAAAAATATAATATAATTAATATACGTATACGCAAGAACTGTACTAATAGGTTCAGAGGAGACTAGTTCTCCCGACTTCCCACGACCCAAGCTCGAGTCTCTCTAGCCACGGCCGGAGGCCGATCCGGACAGACCACGCTAGAGCCCTACTGAATGCCAGTATATGGTATGAACTAGTCCCTACTGATTACATAATAATAATAATAATAATAATAATAATAATAATAATAATAATATAAATAATAATAATAATAATAATAATAATAATAATTATAAAATAAATTATATAAAACTTTCATAATATTACTTTGTTATTGATACCAGAATACTGATATAATTATTCATCTGGAAATATGCTGATTCTATTACCTTTTTATGGATATATATTTGGATTACTGTGTCCAAGCTTTAATTTTTGATGAGCAGATTATTTTAATTGATTTTGTCTATAGCTATTATTTAAACCATCAACCCAGTTTACTAAGAAAGTTTTGATCGTGTTTGTATATTAAATATATTTTACCTAAAGATGTGCTAGTATCCAAAAATGGAAACCACAGCCGACTGGTAAAATGGGTACTGGTCCAAGCAAGTGCAGTTCTTAAGTGAATTATCTGTTCGTTTTGATGTGGACCTGTATAGCTGCAAGCCTGTCGACTTCAGCTATTATGTTATTTCTATTATTTTTTATTTAATGTTTACCTCACCAGGGCGCCCTTCCTTTCCAATTAATTGAATGTTACCGTTAAACGTTATTAAATCTTACCAAGCATGTCATTTTTTAATATATTTAATTGTATTCACGAAGAGCTTGAAAGATTGGATTTGTAGTGGTTTTGGGGAGTTGTTTTATTGTTGTTGTGTGTTTTTTTTTTTTTTTTTTTTTTTTTTTTTTTTTTGGGGGGGGGGGGGGGGGGGGTGAGGGTGTAGACTTTGTAGGTTTAGTGGAAATTCCGAATATTGATAGTCTTGACAACTTGGGCTTTTCTTTCTCCCCGAAGAAAAACACTACACTGCAGCAGAAAATGTGACTCGTCATTGATAGCGTAGCAGGTAACAAAGGTAGGATGGCATGCATGTTAAATCAATATTTAGGAATGACAAATCATGGGTCCATGGACACATGCTGCAGTCTACAATGTGTGCATGTTTAACCAGTGCTTTGGAATGCCAGATCACGGGCCCTTGGATTCCTTCTCTAATATACAATATGTGCATGTTACATCATTGTTTAGGAATGACAAATCTTGGGCCAATGTATTGATGCTGCATTCTACATTGTGTGTATATTAAATCATCGATTAATAATGGCAAATCATGGGCCCAAAGATTCATGCTGAATTCAACAATATGTGCATGTTGAAACACTGTTTAGAACCGCCTAACTAAGGAACATGGAGAGCGGGTGTAAGATACTCTAGCCGACTGCTGCCTGTCCCAATATCTGGATCAGACAGACACTAGGAATGACCGATCTTGGGACTAGAGATTTGTGCTGCAAATGTTTAGGCACGACAGATCATTGGCTCAGGGACACATGCTGTATGCTACAACGTGTGCATGTTGAATCACTGTTTAGGCACGACAAATCATGGGCCCATGGATACATGCTGCCTTGTACATTGCCTGCATTTCTAATAATTATTTACAATTGACAGTTCATGAACCCTTCTATTCATGCAGAATTCTACATTGTCTGCATATTAAATCATTGTTTAGGAGTGACTGATCATGGGACCATGTATTGATGCTGCAGTCTACAATGTGTGTATATTTTGAATATTTAACTCTTTAGAACCGTCTGACGTGCATGGATAGCGGATGTAAGAAAGTCTGGCAGCCTGCTGCCTTCCCCAAAATCTTGATGTGACAGACACTAGTAATGAAAGATCATGGGACTAGAGATTTATCCTCCATGCTCCAATGCATGTATATTAAATCATTGTTTAGGAATGACAGATCATGGGCACATGTATTGACGATGCATTCTACAATGGGTGCATGTTAAATCATTGTTCAGCAATGACAAACCATAGGGCCATGGATTTATGCTCCATTCTAAAATTGATGCATGATAAATGATTGTTAAAGGTGTTACAGATCATAGGCTCGTGTTTTCAATCTCCATTCTACAATGTATGCATGCTAAATCATTATTTTAGGCACGACAGATCATGGTCTTTATGCTGCAATATGTGCATGTTAAACCACTGTTTAGAACCGCCTAACAGAGGTGCATGGAGAGAGGGTGAAAGATACTCTCCTAGCCTACTGCCTTCCCCAAAATCTGGATGTGACAGACACCTTAAGAATGACAGATCACGGGCCCATTCTACAATTTGTGCATGTTGAATCATTGTTACGAATGTCAGATATTATGCCCATGGATACAATATGCATTCTACTATGTGTGCATGTTTTAGGTGTAACTTATATTTTAGGTTTGCTTAAAATTGTGTTTAATTATGTTCCTATTTACTTCCTGGATTCTACGGCATTTTTTATTTGACTTGTCAATACAATCACGTTTGTTTACCCTAACAACCAACAATACAAAATGGCGGTTAGCTCTTCGTACACAACCCAAGGATAAAACAAGCTAGTTAAGCACACCTATCTATAGAAACAACTATAGGGTTTAACCAACGTTCGCGAAAACTTATGTTGTTTGTGACATGTATAATTAATGATACTCTTACCTTTATGTGATTGTCAGGGCAGCCATCCAGTGTCTTTGTTAATTTTGCCGTCTGAAGCATAAATAATAAAATGGCGAACTAAGTCAAGCGGGCGACTCTGTTTTCTAACATCTAGTTTGCACTTTAGCTTTTGACCCGGTGCTAGCGCAAATTTTACACTACCTTAACTCATGAATACAGAAGCAATTAACATGTGTGTTACACGTCCCCCTCCAACACCCCTTCTTCTTCAAAGCATAGTATATAAGCATTTTGTAAAGCCTAAAGGTGAAAAATAAATATGTTTATATACCGATGATAAAACAGTTTTTTGGACCATTGTTGCAAAGCAACTTCAACACTCATTGTCAACAACTATATCCCGATAATATTATTTTACTAGTCGATCATGTTTTATGTTTGTACTCGGTACAAGTTATGCATTCTTTACTTTTCCCCGTAAGATGGTACAATTTATCCGTGATTTGCTTGTGCCCTTATAGGATGTAAACGACTTGCCTATATCTAATATATATATCTATGATTTGGGTATTTGCACACAATTTCCGCAGAAAAAAATGATACTTTAGTCTAAAGTTTGACGATTTTCAACAATATCAACATTTTAGGCATTAAAACTCGTTGATCAACGCCTAAACGTTTATTCTTTTCAAATCAATAAATAAGAAGACTGATTGGGATTCCTGCTAAAAACTGACATCGACGTCACAGCGAATGATGTGACATGGATGAGCTATAACATAAGTGGTCACGTGGTTTTCTTAGTTTAAACATAGCTAACAGTGCAGCGTCGCTCACATAGGAAATAAATATTTGTAATGACTATTGTACCGTTAGGGTTCACTAATAGGACAAGTGAAGGACACCACTTAACAACATTTTGCGAGACCTTTTCAGGTAACAATGGTTTATTATTATGTTTAATGAAAATATCTTACATAAAACGTCGATACTGTTTGTAAAATACTTCGTGATTTTGTTCGTTTATATAATTTCATACTGCTACTTCAATTCATTAAAATAAATCATTGTTGTAATATGATTAAATACATATACAACCAAATTATTTCTGGGATGGGGGAGCGAAAACACATACTAGGGATGCTGTGTTTTTTTTTTTTTAGCTCGGTACCCCGTGTGCGTATGTTTGCTTAAATGACTATAAAAGCAAAAAATTATGTTTAAATGACTATACGACAATATAAGTGTTATAAATGTATTTGCTTTGCAACAATGGTTCAAAACAGAGTTTTTGCTATTAGTAAATAGTAGCTCTTTTGCAGCATGTTAATATATATTTGTTATCATGATTTACACTTGACAAAAGGTATAATCCGCCGAGTTGCATGTACAAGTCTGCTATTAGAATAACAGCTGCAGGTCTACATATGGTTAATATTTTTCAGATAAATATACATTGTATAATACACTGAGTAACAGTCGATGTTAACAGTTTATATAGAAATATTAATGTTTTAATTGTTCGTGTTTGTGTGAGGGTCTGTGTGTGTGTGTGTGTGTGTGTGTGTGTGTGTGTGTGTGTGTGTGTGTGTGTGTGTTTGCGCGCTATAAACTAATACATATATGAGTGTGTATTTATGGTATAAAATAGTAAGATACTTTGCTTTCACCGAGAATGGTTAACACTATAAATCGTACTGTGTTTTTTTTTTCATCAATTAAGTAAAATACTTGCAAAGTATTTTTGGTCCTTTATTTAATTGCATGCCGCCACTTCAGTTCATTAAAATAAATCGTTGTTTCAATATGTTTAATACATATACCACTAAACTAAAGGTGGGTGAGGGAGCAGAAACACATTCTCGGGATGCTGTGGTTTTGGGTTCTTTAGCTCGGTACCCCGTGTGCGTATGTTTGCTCAAATGACTATAGTAGCAAATAATTATGTTTAAATGACTATACGACTATATAATTGCTATACATGCATTTGCTTTGCAACAAGGGTTCAAAATACCATTTTTGTTATCGGTAAATAGTAGTTCTTTTGCAGCAGGCTAAATATATTTATTATCATGATTTACAGGTGTAAAATATACACTAGCACCGGGTCAATCTTATTACTTCAAGTTGGCTTCTAGCCTAGCTTTGAGGTTGGAAAAAATTATAGCCCCCAGACTAATATGACTCAATGAAACAGCAGTAATCTCCCTTGCACTGGGATTTAAAGGGGGTTTCTTGTTTGGCTTTCCCGTGCAGCTCTATTTATAGGATATGTGTAATAATTGTAAAATAGTTGGAGGAGCGTTTTCCTAACTAATGAAACACCTTATTGATGAAGAGCATGAAAACCGATTGCGTAAAACCCCAGTTAATAAAAAGCGCGGTTAGAGTGAGAGCGACACATCACGTGACCAAAGATCATGAACGTTTTTAAACCAGGCAAAATGTCACAAGCGTCAACTTCAGGTGGAAACGGTATTTGTTTATGAATATCTGTGTCTCACAACTCTAATAAGGAAAGATCTTGCAAATAAGAATTTGATGTTGGCTTGCTATGAGATATCTGGGTTGCTTTAATTGTATAAAGATCTAAAAGTTTAAATATTCTTGTTATTAACATCTAGGGCACGTAGCATAATTATGTGAATATCTATTTTTTCTTGTTTACATTGACGATATTTTACGAAGAACTTAAATGGGATTCAGTTCACTTAGCATAAATAAGGGTACTTTGAAATGGTTGGTTTCGTGAGTACATAACCCACATACACTTATTTATCTTTATCTAAAAACCACTATGGATTTATTTGGCCAACATATCCTGCCTTTGTCACCAAACACTATTGTGCACTGAATATCTGCTGGGTTATTGCTGTTTTAATATAATTAATTACCTTTGTTCCGCCATTGAAAAAGTGATGTGTTGTTACTAGAAAGTATTTGCCTATTACCTCTAGGTGTTGTCAGTAATAGAATACACATTAAGACAGAAAGGAAAAAAAACAGAAGAAAAAATAAAAGACAGAGATGATAGCTCACTTTATATTTCTCTTGAAAATTTACCTGTTGTATTTTAAGTTTAAAATAGTCATTTAGGTAATGGAGAATTTGTTTTATTTTAGATGCTAAATTAATCTTGACAACCAATGCCAAAAAAGAGAAAATGAATCACAATATAATAAAATCAAAACATGGCTATCACTTCTTCAATAACGTCACTACTTTCGTCATAACTTAAAGAACATATCAGCGCTTGGACATTTTGTATTCAAATAGATCGTTTTTCTTTTCAGTGATTGTATTTGAGAAACGCGTCTGGAAGTGCGAGGTTAGAGCTCTTTAAAACCGGTTTAAGCACCCCAGTCGGTCCATATTGCCGACTGACCGTTCCAAGGCGGTTACTGTCGGGTTTGCTCTTTTCATTTAATGACTAATGACAAATTTGTTCTTACTTTTTGCTTGGCTTGCAGGTGACATACCTTTGTTCCGTTCCTTTTCGGAGTTTGGTATATGTTTCAATGCTCATAGGACTTTGTTATATATTCTTATTGATTTTTATACATTCTATAGAGTGTCATAATAGCATGAGTGTATCAATATGTATGCAGCAAACAATCTTTTACTTGTGTACTACTTTATCCCTAGATATTGATAATAAAACAAAGAACTTAAACATGCCACATTCTGTCATATGAGTATTGATTATTTCAAAATGCCACCTGTGAAACTGAGAATTACATTATTGCATTAATTATGTTTATCTGTGTCATAGGACCCACTGGATACTGACAGTTGGGGTAGCAAGGCTGTCACAATGCATTGAGAGCCCATAGAAAGCCCAGTCGTTGGAGACGAATGAGGTCAACAGTCGTCATTAGGAAGATGCAAAAGTAATGAATACTGCTTCAATGATTTCTTGTTACAGGAAGTGAACTGTTTTTAACAATGCCAAGGATTAAAAAGTCATCAGAATATATGCTGAACATGGAAGGGATAGTCGCACAAAAGTGCACTTATAATATGCATAATATGCTGATACCCTCTTCCTTTGGGCAAATCTAATTAATGTTTTTCATCTATTTTCATATATTAAAAACTGTTATGATTTTGCCTGACATATTTCAGCTTTGTTAATTTTGTAAAATACCGAAAACGTGATTGTTAGCCCTTGCTCCTCATGGTATATGTTGCTTTGTAACCTTCTGTGACATGTCTACCACTCAAACCTGTGTCATCATAAGCCTAAAAGGCAGATATAAACAACTTACAATCAGTTGTTATTCTGTTTTATTTTCAGAAATGTATCTACTAACTGACAGAGGAGGTGGGGAAGCGGTGATGGAAATGGTTGCCAAATGACCATCTGTAGTGTTGGATGGGCTTGTTGTGTCCGCCCAGCTCTGAATTGAAAAGTATCCTGCCATGGTGTGTCTGTACCAGATGCCCCCAATAGATTCACAGGTCTAGCGTGTCTGCTGTAATATGACTACATTTGTGACCAGTAAGAATATAATTTTGTCAGATATATTAAAGTAAGTTTTGTTTTGATCAGTATGCCATTCTCTATGTTCTTGCAAGATGTTGTCTATAAATCACATGGCTTATAGGTAATTTCAAATTGATTTTATGCATGTATAAACATGATTACAATACCTTGATGTTTTCTGCCATTTTGTAAAGTGATGCTTCAATATGTAACCAATGCATGTTCACTTGAAGATAATGAGGGTGTAGTAGTTTAATTTTTATGTTGTTTACCACAGACGACAGTAAAGTCATATAAAAGTAAATTAAAATTATTTAAACAAATATAAGGGTAGTTACACAACTGGTTAGCCAAGTGTCAGGATAATGTGACAGGGTCTGGTATCATGCCAGGTGTTGACGGAAGCTATATACAGCGAAGGCATCACTTTATCTGCTCAAGTGGAAAGCGCCTCTAGATAACTGAAATACTGTTCCTGGGACTATAAACCCAACACAAAAAAACACAATGTGTGGCTTATTCACAAAAGATAAAGTAATGTGACATAATATAAATGAGGATATCCAATAGTTTGCTACAGTTTGCTACATATCAAGTGCATGTAACAATATTTTTCACTGTTTGGGGGAATTAAGACATAATCTTTGCATTAACTCATACCTTAGATTTTGATCACTATCTCAATTGTTCGACAGTGCAACGCATGAAACAAATTGCACTGAGTATTCATTCTTTCTAAACTCTAAAGAAGCATGATGGGGTGTGGTGGGGTGGGGGCAGTTTTTGCTTAAAATAGTAATCAGTGACAGGGCATATTTTTTTCATGATGATATGATGTCAATAAACAGTACTTCATGTGATCATTACAGGCAACATTTTTAGGGTTTGTTTTAGGGGGAAAAACTTGGTCCAAACTATTTGATACATCCTTTAAACTCGTTTTCATTCAGAGAGGGAACACTGAAAATATAGTAGCATACACTCTCGTCTAAAATGGCCACTTTTCATGGTGCACCATTTAATGGATAAGGAAATGAGACATTCACATCCATTATAAAGTTTATTCACATCCATAATGGAGACATAAATATATTTTGTATGATTTGAGGACATTGACCTGGTCATAACTCATCAGAAGTCACTACACTTGCAACATGCTCCATTCAATGGCTCTCACATTCATCAAGAGGCTCTGGAAACCAGATCCGGCTTGCAGCACAACAAATATTCAATGATTAATTGTCGTAGTCCATGTTCACATTACCAACAATATTTAAAGGGGCAATTAAGATATTCATAATATTTTTGATGGCATTCGTGTCAGATCTTGGCAAAAGAACTCTTAAAGCAACACGGCCTTAAAACGTGTGTGCCATGTAGTTCTTGTTTTGAATAATTATATACCTGTTACTTTGTTTCACATAATTTATTATTTTTAGTTCAATCAATTTATATAATAGCATGTTTTCATTCTCTAAATTGTAATTATTATAATGCAGTTACTAGTGTAAAATGACATTAGTATCTTTTCTTCTTCATTTGTTGATTTTCTTAAACATAATTGTCAATCTGACAGTGTTTTGAAATTACAAGCTTACAATATTATGTTCAGTGTGTGATTTAAATAAACAAGACGTACAATCTCAATGAAATATCGGAGAAAAATCTGGAAAGGAAATTAAAAAACAACAACATTTGAACTGCTTAGCATCCTTCATTACTAAATTGAGAAAGGGAATGTTTTATAATGATATGCACAATGAGTGATCCATTCTTTTTAAAAAAGAATTGACATATTTATTTTCATTTATGTTGGTCACTGTATACGATGTACAAATTGTCAAAAGTATAGTAGCATTAAAGAATATGTGCTTTAAAATTGTCTTATCTGTCTTTTATCCCCGCTGTCAATGTGTGCTTTCAAACTTTCTGCTATTTTCTTCCATCCCCTCTCTTTCTTGTATATTGCATGTGTGTGCATCCATAATTGTTTTAACTGTTTTAAACCCTTAGCTTGATAAACATATATTTGTACAACTTTGGCAAATATTGTTAATCCAGATCGGGAAAATGCCTGCTGGGAGCTTTCTGATCAGGATCTGCACTATTTGCTGCAAAATCTCTAGCAATATGTCTAGGCACCTTTGTCTGTCAATGTTAAGAAGATGACTATGAAGTCTGGGTTACTAACAAATGTAGGAAGCTAAGTGTTATTTTTTTCCACAGTATAAACTTTTATCTTATTTTCAAATAAACAAACTTTGAACCAGAATCCATACTGGAACTAAATTTTAAATCTTGTCACAAACTTCAAAAAAGAATGTTGTCTTTAAGCTGTGAGAAATTTAAGCGTTGCAAAACTTTTAAACTCTTTTAAGCAATTTAAACCCAATAACACATTCATTTGAACTTTGCATGTGGTTCTTTATTGTCATAAAACTACCCCAAACTGACTAAGTCACATTAAAAGTTAAAAGGACAAAATATATCAACAAAGACTAGATGATTGTGGATATGTGGATTTTTATTATACATAGGATAAGTTGTCTTCAGTATTGAGTAAGTGCCGGCTTATTTCTAATACCATACATGTATACAATCAGAACTGACCATTCAACCATACCATCTTTTAAACTTTCATTTCAAACATCCCATCATATAAATATATTGATTATCGAGATTATCTTCAGATGGTTTTATCCCGAAAATATTAAAGTGTTCATATATTGATAATAAGGTCAGAAAATACATTGAGGAAAAATAAAATAACAAAGTAAACATTTACATATAAAACATAAAAGGTACGATAAAGATAAAGAAGTAGATTTGGAACCATTCATTTAGATAGACATATGTTACTTATCTGCAGTCAATATAACACAGTTATATGGTATTTCTACGAACTGGCTTTCTCTTTATTCCTTTTTATAAGTTGTATAAGTTTTTAAAGTCACCTTTTTATTGTATTGAAAGTACACAAAAATATCGGCTTTCAAAAACAAACATGTCAATGAAAACTGTCCCGAATGTGGTGGCTATCTAGTACAAACTAACCAAAGAGTAAGTGACAGTAATTTGTGTATGTATTTCTCTTTGTCTTAAGTCAAATTTAAAAATTGTTTGACCAGACCTGGTAGCGCAATCGGTAGAGCGTCGGCTCCAGGTACGGGAGGCCCCGGGTTCGATCCCGGGCCGCGACATACCAAAGTCGTAAAAATGGTAGTGGTATAGCTCCCTTGCTAACGCTCAAGCAAATATAAGGGTAGTTCCACGACTGGTTGGCCCGGTGTCAGGATAATGTGACTGGATGTGGTATCATGCCATGTGTTCACGGCATGCTATACACAGTGAAGGCAGCACTATAATTGCTTCAAGTGGACACCGTCTCCAGATAACTGAAATACTGTTGGTGGGACGAAACCCAATAAACAAACAAACAAACAAAAATGGTTTGACATTTTAAATGCTTACAAGTAACACGTTCAATCATTTTCTTATCTGTCATAATCGGAAACCTTACTTAGGAACTATCTACAATAAAACACTAAGCTTTATTTTAAACCCAAAGACATTGAAAATGAGTGGTCACAAATAAGTCATAGATAAAGTAACAATAGTAACCCGTCTTTTTTCTATAAAAATAATGGATAATAACAAATTAGTTGATTATTTCACAGTGGAATATAAAGTTTTCCATAAATTTTTAAGTCTGGCTTTACGGACAATCCCAACTTTGTGAACAAGCGGATTAGAAAAATATGGCAAGTGTCATTTTCATTAATTATATTAAATTGGTTGAACTTTAACCAATACTATACATTGGTTTTGATTTGATCCTTTGCATCCAATGTCGCTTGTGATGCCAAAAGATGTTCTGCGGCCTGGCATTGATGAAATTTCTTTGTCTGGTTTGCTCTTGTTGAATTTTGTCAGGGACCACTTTTAAAAACAGTTTGACATAGGTGTGAATACTTACTTACTTAGTCTTCTTCATCCACATCTGGGCATAGGGCCTTCACTACTGTATGCCATCTGGTTTTGTGTTGAGCCATGTGTTTAGCTTCACTCCATGATAGTCTTTGGAACTTAAACTCAGTCTCTCAAAACCTTTACCAGGTGGTCAATGGTCTACCTCTAGTATCTCCAATCCATATCTGTCCAACTCTTTGGCTGCATGTGCTGCCTTCCCCGACTCATAGAGTGTTCTCACATTCAAATTTCTAAAGACGTTCTTCGGAGAGACAAGAGTCTGCAGACAAGTCCGCTTCATACGCTCTCTCTCTCTCTCTCCGGGGTCGATTCCGTTGATCCATATGGTTAACAATAGTGTTGGTTTCTGTAGTGAGCTTTTGTTTTACAAGGTAGAGTTGCTAGCAATACGTCCAACCCTCCTCTTTTTGCAGCACGGGCTTAGGACCGGCCATGGCGGAGTTATAGTGTATGCATGGTTCACCAATAATATCATGTCAATCAATATTAATTGTTCTCCTACATCAACATGTCATTTCTGGATTGTCTTATTCTGCCTCACATCTCAGCAGTTGTGATGCTAGCAATTGAAATAGGATTTATTTCCAGCTTTCATTGTGAGTTGTTTTTTCTTTCTTGTGTAAATTTACTTGTTTGATATCTGGCATAACAGGCCCGGTACATAGCAATATTATGTTGGAACCTTCAAAGATATCACCGACCAGTTGTTGGCTCAAAATAGCTGCCTTGAAGTATTTAGCTCAACCCTTACAGAAAAGAACAACAGATTGCAGCTACACAATAAAATTATACAATCAATTGTGATCACATAAGTGATGTACAGCTACTTTGTGGACATATATATGAGTAGAACCACTGGCACACTTCAAGACAGCTGGAAAACATTCCCACATTAAGTCCTTCATCGTGAACGGGACTTGAACCCACGTGGTAAGTAGTTAATCAGTCAGAGGAATAACAAATCTTGATTCTACCATTATGCCAACGCCAACAGAATACAAAAAAAAGAAAAACAACATCAACATCAACATTACTGTTATAAGCTATTCAAGCTTTATATGAAGAAACCATTATATTAATCTGACATAGTCTATCAACAAAATATTTAGCTGTGCTTTTGTGAACGATTGTGTTGTATAAATGAAGAATGACTAAAATGCTATAAATACGTAATTTAAAAACAAACAAGAAAAATCAAAATCCTCATTAATAGTCATACAGCAGTTTCTGAATACGATGTTTTATTCAATTTGGTGAACAGACTATTATTCTGACAATGTGCGTGTAGTTTATGTTTATATGGTTTATCGTCTCACCAACACTATTATTAGTAATCTGTTATCTGAAAACGGTTTCCACTTAAAGCAGATATAGTGCTGCCTTCACTGTGTATAGCATGCCGTAAACACCTACCACACCCAGTCACATTATCCGGACACCGGACCAACCAGTCGTGGAACTACCCTTATATTTGCTTGAGCGTAGCGAGGGAGCTATACCGCTACTATTTTTATGACTGTGGCATGTCGCGGCCTGGGTTCGAACCAGGTGCTTTCCGTATCTTGACGCTCTACCAATTGCGCTACCAGGTCCGGTATGTGAAGGTAGATCATCTGTAAAATAAAACATGATCAAAACCTTGATAGAGCTTTTTTCACACTGCATCATCACAACTCTCCTCTTATAGTATAATTATATATTATTGTAAATCTAAACACATCATATTGTTGAACTCACACAATACAAAAGCAAAACAGTGGAACAGGCTTTGTGTTGTGAAAACTATCAATATATATCAGGATATGTTCATTGTTTAATTTTTATTTAAATGATATTCATGAATGCATGATTTTTTTGTAAACAGTCTAATCTCTATCTGATTGTTTAATCTAGCTTAGTCAGGAAAACTTTTCAGTACTGATTTTGGCCCATCCCTTTTTAAAGGCGATCTCGAAAGCTAAGAAGCTTAATGACTCAGCTGTCAGCATCTGGCCACCAAAACGTATCCTATTGTCTTTGTTTACCTCGTTATGTGTATCTTTTGTCTGCCGAAGCAATAATAAGTTTTAATAAAGCGCAATGGGGTAACAATCCGATACACCTAAAAATCCCATAAGACAGTGAACGTCAAAATAACGTTGAATTGCTAACTTCATTTTGATCAAATGCTTGTTTGGACTGTGGCCATTTTGAGAGAACCCCTGTTCTCACCCTTGTACACTTACCAGTTGGTCAGAATCTGTTTATTATGTACTGTAGCGACTTCCGCAGTCATTGTAGTACAGCGGTGCTTTTGAAATTGCATTACATCGGTCAATTACTTCTCCGAAGTTGCTTTGTATATTTAATAGCCATGAAATGACGCGATGGACGTCGACAATCCTGAATGTAGACACGCATGCATTTTTGTTCTTCTATGATAATATTATATTCACCAGTATCTGTTATTTTACATTGTATGGCTACAAATATTGCAAATATTGTATACCAATAGAATTTGTTCTGTTCTGTTTAAGCTAAAACTTATTATGCCGCATTAGCTTGAATTGTTTCTTTCTCCTGTCCGTTTTTCTTCTGACGATCCATATACAGAGCTGCCCTACGCAGCGCATGTGTTGAAAAGGAATCGGAGTCCCCAGCCAAAAGAGCTCGCGCTTAAAATAGAATAACCGGGCGAAAGAATATTAGTAAAACTGCTCAGTCGGTTACTTCTTACATCGATATCAACAATTATGAGGCAGTTTTCTTGTCATACTTATTATCAATAATCCGGTATCATTACAGGCTTTCGTTATAATATATAAGAAAAGGAATTTAAAGACATTTTTTTCCAAAAATGTCGCTTTCAGCCATATCGGAAAGAGTCACTTTAATAACACCACACCTTTCTTTTTTAGCAAAAAGGAGCCGTGCAGATAGAATACACTTGGTATAAATATTTTTTTCACATCCAATTTCTGGTTACTCACACACATGCGCGCGCTCGGTAATAATTCATTTTTTAAAACACCCAACCTGCTTTCTCACTCGGGGTTTGGGACCCGACGTTTGCGCAGTTAATGATTTGAATTTTAAAAAAAGAAGCCAAAATAAATGTGTTCAGCCGCAATTAAGTATGCCGTTATTAAAACAAACAAATATGTTTTAATGACTACTAATATTGCTACATTCCAATAACGAACTTAGATATAATACAGTTAAGTGACCAGCACAACAATAAATAACAGTTGAGTTAATATCTATCATCTTTTTATATAAGTAAATACGAATTACTATCTTTTAATTAAGCATATTATTCAATAAATGCCAGGTGACACATTGACAGTTGAGACAGCCATGGATGCATTACAATAGGACTCGTAGCAGGGAAGTTGCCAATAATGTACTAGGTGTTGTCTATATTGTGGCTTCTTGCATAAGATACAGAGGTAGTATGGCACTTCCTGTTACCCACACCTGTCCCCAACCCAGAGCATCCTGGTAAAACTGGCCAGTATTGCTCCTGGCAGGTATTCTCAGCCAACCTGGTGCGTTATGGTATTTACTTCAAAGTCCTAAGAAAAGCATCCCTTCCCCTAGTGTAGTTTAATCTGTTAAAATAAATGTGAATGTTCGTCAGATCGGACGCATTGAAAAGCCATGCAACTTTTATTGAAAGTTAAAAATGCAATACATCAACAAATATTTGATATGATACACATTGATATGCAATAAATATCGTAAAACCTTAACTACACAACGAAGCATACGCACGACAGGTAAATAGTTCGTAAATCCGTGAGTTCTTTTTGACATACTATGCTATGTATAATGCATAGTTCTGCCTTCAGAAGATGAGGTTCGTGATTTAAAACCTCTTTAGATGAGTTAATGCCTGAAGGTTCCTATTATTGTGGAATAGTTTGGATAAAAGTACATTTCAAAGTCGTCTTCCAATGCAGTAGGAAATAATTAAGCAACGTGTGTAACGACATGATACACAATTTGCAATATGTAACATAAACCATTTGAAAAGCCTTACTTTATGTTATAAGAGACTAGTTGCCTATTGTTTCTATTATCAGTCAAGGCTAAAACGTAAATAAAGGGTCTAATAACACACACCACTGATTCCAATTGTCTTTTTTTACGTTACTTGCCTTCAAATGCTAAGGACACACATAATGCTTCAACTGTTAAAGAAGGGTAATCAATAGCAAGTTGAGTTGCATTTTAAAGTTGACGGATGCACCAATATACATCAGATATAAACGATAGCGAAACCTTTACTCATACAAAATGCAGAAAAGACAGACAAAGCAAGCTGTTTGTCCTTGAGACGTATAATAATAAAATATTATTTACATATATATAACTATTGATTGCTTATCTATCTTATACCTCAATTGTAAATGTGATAAAAAAGGCTTAACAAGACAAAAAGAGTTCACGATTTAAACCTGAATCTTCAAAGAAAATGTTTGTTGTTATGCCATTTAACAAACCCACT
Organism: Sinonovacula constricta; assembly: GCA_007844125.1. Classification (NCBI taxonomy): domain Eukaryota; kingdom Metazoa; phylum Mollusca; class Bivalvia; order Cardiida; family Solecurtidae; genus Sinonovacula; species Sinonovacula constricta. Next base: position 1,418,628 of record CM017563.1, on the reverse strand, counting down.
GCTCTTTGTTGTCGTTACTTGTTAAAACACAATTTCCTGTTTAATTACCAATCTCGAACATGTAAATGATTTAATTATAACTTAACATATTCCAAAGTTTCGTCAGTCATCACCTACCAATAACAATTCATTTGTGCACATTTCACACGCACAGTCAGTATAAAAAGTACACAATGGTGTAAATATGATACTATACATGCGCTATGTTCAAAGCAAACGATTGTAAAAATCAAGACATAAATTTATAGTTGTAGTAATTGTTGTTGTTGGCATCCTTCTGTCTCTAGAGACAATGGAGTCTGCACCTGAATATTTACTTAGTTGTGAGGCAGCAGCGGCAGCTGTAGCTGAATAAGCCAATGCGGGAGCTGCAGCTTCTGCCGCACTTGCTAGAAGTGGTGGGTACTATGGGGGAAAAGTGGTACGCTGGATTCTCTCTGTTTGCGGCTCTTCCTTTCCTCGTGCTGGATGTATACCTTTACCTCGGCCTGTTTGATGCCAGTTATGACATGTGCACGCCATTTAGAGCGGTCGGAGGTTGCTGTTTCGAGATATGCTTTGTTGATGTTGTAGGAATTACATCTGTTAAAAAACAACATAATTTTCTGCAAAACAATGACATATCACCTATGAACTGTGAAACATATGTGCACATTTCATACAGTCATCCACAATCAAAAGGACACATTGACATTGAAATGATACTGTTCCTGTGCTTGTGCTATGTTTGGAGCAAACATTTGTGAAAATCCAGGAAGTAGTTTTCTAGTAAAAGGAATTATTTCTGACAAAAAAAAAACAGGTTCGGAAAACCAATGGCATATTTAAATCACCTGTCATTGAATATTTTGCATCTTTAAACCCAGAACGTGCTCGGAGTGTTGGTTAAAGACTACTTAGTTGTTAGTGTTAGGATTCAAGTTGCGGTCATTCCTCATTATTCATTGCGAACTGGAAGTCTTCTCTGCAGCCTTCTGCACTGCTATGTTGTTGTTGTTTTTTTTCCATCCCATAATTCTTTAACGATTGCACAAAGATTGTGCAGAATAATCTTGATAACCAATCTCAACTGGATAATTAGTTATCATATTACCAGCATCCCAACACTGCTTTATCAGCTTGGCATACATTGTCCTTTTTTGTTGCATCACACCTACCTAAAGTTGGCTTAAAGTAACAATAATGTCTGGTCAAAGTGCGGCATAGCTGATATTTAAGCTTTGTTTCCGCCCCTTTTATAATACAACTGACTTCTTGTTATGTTGGCTTGTTATGCCTTCCTTTTCCTTTACAAATCCATCTTATTGTTCCTTTGTCAGGGTTTCTGTCTCTTAGTACATTGACATGGTTCACCTGTACCAGGCCTATGGACAGATAAAGATATACAAGAAGTTATGTTGTAATATCGAAATTTGTAATTAATAGACTTCTTAAAACTTACACGTTACAAACAAAGCTACTTTCTTTTTAAGAGTTGACTCCTTTTATTTTATGTTAAAATTATTAGTCATCATCAAAACATGTATACTTGAAGATACACATATTAACTGTAAGACCTGAGTCCTATGCCTAGTATCAATTATGTGACCAATGTTTTCAGCAAATGTTAAGTATGTTTTGGGATTTTCTCAGACAAAACGCTGAGGGCTTTTCTGCAACATGAACAACAGGACAATGCCATTACTCTTCAAAGTCCGTGCTACTAAAAACAACATCCTAAAGCAGTTTTAATGGGTTCTGACATTCACAGCCCTGCAACGAAAAACAAAGATAGTACCATAATTCAAGCACAACCCATCACATCAACAAACAGCTGTTGATCTACTGATCCCTATAAAACAACATTGCACAAGACACATTAACTATCGGCTACGTGAGACAAAATGATCGTATGTAATAACTTTATAATTTGTACAACAGGAGCACCAAACACTGTCATATCATTGTTAATAATTGCGACATGTCACTGATATTGTTTATGGACATGAGAACAGTCTTGACTTACACTGGTCCAACAGGTATAAGTATATGTTCAATTGCAGATATATAAGACCTTTGTTTTAACACACAGACATGTGACATATCTGCTCTCTTTACATTTCAGAATTGTTTCTCCTTTCCAGATGTAGACTTAAGTCTGCTTTTAGTCTTATAGACTTCCAGTTAGTTTTCAATACTTTTATTTCTTCAGTTAATTTTGTCAATTAAATTAGATTGATTTAGTGACAGTCATTGTAAAATACGCCATTGTTTCATTTTAGCTTTGCTTAATATTCCCTGCAAAACACCCAAATTAAGGACAAAAGTAATAAAGTATCACAGCAGCTAAAAAGGGAAAGAGGAAACATTGACAAAACAGCATCATCATGTCAATGAGCATTGATTACTTCCTTAATGTTTCAATTGTCTATTTTAGGTGTAGACAAAATAGGCTTTTGACCAGGTAAGAGTTAGGTATTTACCTTGGGCAAACCTAGTAAGTAAACATTGGTGATTATCTCAAATTATTAAAGAAAAAGATGTGAAGACAGTTGCCAGTGTCCGGTACTGAAGCTGTTGGATGCGATTGTTGTCAAGCTGTAGTCCATTGCGTTTGTCCAAAGATAGTAAGACACTCAAGCAGTTGTAACTTTGACAAACGAGAAAAAGTGTACCCAATAACCTTGTAATCAAAGTAAATCTCCTTACTACTGAGCACTTGCATATTCTTTCCCAGAACCAGACTTCATCAAGCCTTTGGCATAATTATAACATTGGGCATATAACTTTTAGTTAGATTAAATAAATAACACATATATCTCTTACAGACAGTTATCACGGGACAGACAGCTTAGTCATGGCTATGTGCTGCCTTTAAGGGCCAAAGGACAAGTACAGTTATGGCGAAGACACAAATCTATAACCTAAGGTCATTTATAGAAAATGAGCTCATATATGACCTTGACCACGAGGATTGCGCTGGTAAGCGGGATAAACCTTGACGAGAATGTCAGTAAGATGAAGTTTGATAAAATTTCTGTAATGAATGTGAGGCCAATGTTATGGCAAATGAAGAGATCATATAAACCAAAAAACAAGGCCTTAGCTCTTTTGGTTTCCGACAAGAATATTTTCAAAGTTTTCTAATATATAGCTACACATGGATGAAGGCTGCACCTCTGGGGCCAAGTTTTTGACTGATCAAAACTATTGTAACAATCTTGAAACAGGTCTACCCAAGGGACATTTATTCCACATATCCAGGCATTAGCTTTTGTGGTTTCTAACAAGAAGGTTTTTGAAGTTTTTGAAGTTACCTATGACACTGGACGGTGGGCAATTGAGACTGGACGCTGGACGGTCACAATAGCTCACCATGAGCACATGCTCAGGTGAGCTAATAAAAAAGTTGTTCTGTAGTTGAGGCTATTTTAACTTGATATGTATATTAGTAACAACAGTTCGAGAACGATAATATTATTTACAACAAGATTATGATCAATACATGTTTTTGACAATTCCTATGTTGGTTACTTTTTTATTATATAATATACTATAATTGACTTAAATGTGGTGTAAGAAAGTTTAGCCAATATTTATCTCTTTCGTTATTGTTACCTAAAAACGGGGGCACTAGTGGTAAAGTAACTGAAACTCTCCTGAGTGCTCTGACCGCAGGGTTAGAGGCCAGGTAGGGGCGAAGGACTTAATCGGCGTTGTGCCGGTGGTTCTTCGCAGACACTTGTCTGGAGGTTTTCCTCCACCAAAATTAAATTGCCGGGTGTTGCTATAATGACCATAGCTGTGTCATTGCGATGTGTTTCTGAAAACAACAGTTCCGTGATGACCCTTACTTGCTCACCTGAGGACACAGGCTTTTAGTATGCTCATATCTGACGTCAGGTAATTAAGAGTTATTTACTTTAGAAAACTTTGGTGAAGACTGGACCATTAGTGTGGCCACTGGGCTGAAAATATTGTCTAGAACTATACTTAGTGACCAGCTAAATCCACGTGACCCACTTCAAACATATCTCAAAGTTCATACTGGCAAACATTCTTGCAAAGTTTGGCAGATATTGGATCCTAAATGTGGTCTCTAGTGAGGTTACAAGCGTTTTCTAAGATTTGACGCAGTGACCTACTTGGCCGGATGTGACCCAGTTAATAACTCATCAAAGATTTCATGCAGACAAACATTCTTATCAAGTTTGATGAAGATTGTGCAATAAATATGAACTCTAGTTTGTTCACAAGATTTTTTTTTAATTTGACCTAGTCACCAAATTTTTGATCAGGTAAATAAGAAAAAGTCCTATCAAAGATATTTAAATTTTATCCACCTGTAGACAAAGGCAAATAAGGTAATTGTAAATGTGACAAAAACACAGAGTCGAGACATAACACACAAAATAGAAAAACACCAGTTATCACCTTGGAACGGTCAGTCGGCAAAAGGGTCGACTGGGGTGCTTAAACCTGGTTTGTGGAGCGCTCCAACCTCGCACTTCCTGAAGGTATTTCTATCAAACAAACAGTGTAAATAAAAATATCCCGTCAAAGTGGAACAACTAACAGTAAGCACCTGCATCGGGAGGTTTAGTGAATATTAGGCTATAAATGTGGCATCTAGTGTGTTCACAAGCTTTTTATAAAGATTTGACCCCGCGTGACACAGGTATTACCTCATGCAAGGCTTTATTCCAGCAAATATTCTGCTCAAGTTTGGTAAAGATTGGGCCATAAATGGGACCTCTAGTTTGTTCACAAGCTTTTTATTTAAGATTTGACCTAGTGACCTGCTTGTTGAGCCCACGTGACAAAATAATGATTTCATCATTTCATGCCGACAAACATTCTGACCAAGTTTAGTGAAGATTTGGGGTATAAATGTGGTATCTAATGTGTTCATAAATATTTCCTAAAATTTGACAGTTTTTCACTTAGTTTTGTCACCAGGTGACCCAATAATGAACTCATCCAAGATCTCATGCAGACAAACATTCTGACCAAGTTTAGTGAAGATTGGGGAATAATTGTGGTATGTAAATTGTTCATAAATATTTCCTAAAATTTTACAGTTTTTCCCTAGATTTTGACCCCAGGTGACCCAATAATCAACTTATCTAAGAGTTCATGCCAAGCACAACGTTAGCAGAAAAGAAAACCTATTTATTCGTGCCCTATATCTATGTGAAAAGTAAAGCCAACCACTATAAATAGCCCCTAAGCCATGCTAAATGTTCAACAAGGTAATCAGCACTTACGTCAATTTAGCCGCAGCCCCATGTTTATTTATATTTTTGGAAATAATTTAAAGTGATATCTCAGAATGTTACAGTTAAAGGTTACGTTATAAACAAACTTTTTTTAAACTTAACTTTATAAAGTATAAATCTATGCATAAATTATGCACAATTCTGCCCTGATCAGGGGTAACATGTTGTTACATGTATGAGATATAGGCAAACTGTCAGATACCACCACAAATTGTCAATCGTTTGTTTGATAATATGCAATGCATTTACAACACAAATACCAATATAAGCAAGTCTTTACATACATAGGTTGCCAATGGTCGGGTTAGAGGACCACAATGGTAACTTCCCTGCCACTTACTTCGCGGATTCGAATTTCGGTCTGGACATACAAATATGATTTGGATGTCGCTACAATGACCATAAATGTGTCGCTGCAATGTACAATCAAGTTTATATTGGAGATGATGTCATACCATGCAGCTTGTCACTAACACATAATGTATTAAAAACACCATATAACAGTGACATGTTTACAAATGACAATGAATCGTTTATGTTAAGGAAAAAGGTATAATAATGCTAAAGTAATTTCTTATCGCTAGCAATATCCAGACAATGCAGAGTCCGATACCTTTTTCATGAAAACACAGGTGCAATGGCTAGCCTATGGGTTAAATTCATTGATCGACTCCAGTATCATACAAACTAAGATGATCAATATAAAGCATAGTTTTATCAATATTTTTAAGTATACTTATTCATATGTACTTAATATCAAACAGTCCCAAGTACTGTAACATACGGGTATACTGGGTCAAATCTGAAGCCATGTGCCTTTCAGATTACAGTTACCTTTGCCAACAAGAAGAAACAAATCAGAAAGTAAGACTTTTTAAAAGATATTATAATATTTCGATAAAGTTTTTAAAATTTTACACAATTATAATTTTACTATAACGATAATGTCTGACGAATGTTTACATTCAATTGTTTTGATTTTATTACATGAAAACTTGTGGAATTTTTTTTACACTGGTATCGAAGTGCAAAAGCATGACCACTATGGTAACATGCTTTTCAAAATGGCAGTGGTTACTGTTGCTCAGTGAAATGGAGCTGGCGTGACCAGTCTGTACTGGGCCATTCTAGAATTGGGCCTCCGTGAAACAGATTCAAGGCTCGGCCAAGCAAAGCGTTTAATAATAAGGAAATTTGACAAAATTAATCTTGATCTGGGAGTAAATATAAATCATTTAGAAGAGTATTAAGGAATAAGGCATTATAACTACGGTAAATATTATAAAAAAAGCAACCTTTTCCCAGGAGACATATATACTTTGTATAAGCCCGTGGTGTATGATAGAGTCGCCGTTTTGTAACTCCTCTGACTGCCTAGCATTTTACCGCGGTAGTTCGAGTCCTGTTCGGGGCGAAGTACTTAATGTGGGAAGTTCTTTCAGTTGACCTGGGTGCGCCGGTGGTTCTACCCAGACATTTGTTTGGGGTCTTCCTCCATCAAATTAGCCGGACGTCGCTATAGTGATCATAATTGCGATGAATGTAAAAAACACACACTGCAAATTGCTTCTAATAGTGCGTCCTGCAGCTGCAGATCACTAGATTATAAATTTATTATCAACTTATCAGCGATATATATTCCCTTCCTCTTTTTTGCAACTTGATACATAATTCTACAAAGCCTGGCTTATTTCTGAAAACAGATTACGGACAAAATACTTCTAGAGCAAAATTAATTCTGTTAATTATAGCAAAGACGGACCCTTCCGTAAATTTTCCAATGTCTATAATCCCCTACTGTAAAATTTCCACAATTTGCAATATTATTGATTATTTGGTTCGCACAATTAGACCTCGTAAATAAACTGATATTATTGTTCGATTTTTTGTTATAAAAGTCCAACTTCCAGATATAATAATATATAGATTTTAATAATTTACCAGATTGGTTTTGTCTACTTTTGTTAAAGTTTAGATTTTGTCCGCCAGTTCTAAAATAAAAGGAAAGGATTTTGTCATACAAAATGCTTACAGCTAATGTCACAGTTTGTGTTTTCATTTTGCTTGTATTTAACTTCAAATTGCATTATTGATCTATTTCATATCATATTCTATCTCAAAGCTGTGGCCTCGATATATTTTCGTAATTCACACAAATCTTCTTATTATAAAATCAACCATATCCCTATCCTAGTACTCTGAATATCTACTGTGTACCTTGACAGGGGTGCAAGGTGAAAAAACAATCATAATACATCGGCTAATGCATACATCATTACCGCCGAGGAGTGCCGGTATAGCTTGTTAATGGGGGAGTTGAGAGCGAGGATGTTGTACTCGAGCCAGATGTCCTCAGGGTACTAAGCAGAGGGGTCCGAGTGGCTGTTAATACTGCTCAGGCGGCTAAGTATATGACAGTCTGAAGGGCTGAGATACCCATGATTTTATGTACACGGTCTACAATATTTGTGTGATCAGGCCATTTTTAAAAAAATATAGTTGAAAAAAAAATGTATGTACGGGTCATTTGAGGGACAAAGGCTTCCTCGGCTTCCGGTAAATCCGGGTCTGGGTTCGATGTTTATTATCACCAACACATGCGGTCTGATAATCCCATCAACACGTTAGGTTCGATGCTTTATAACACCAACACATGCGGTCTGATAAGCCCATCAACACGTCAGTTTCCATGTTTTATAACACCAACACATGCGTTCTGATAAGCCCATCAACACGTGAGGTTTTAAATTCCAGAAACATCAAAATATTTGCTCTGATAATCAACACATAAGGTTCGAATGTTCATAAACAACAATATAGGCAATATGTCACGCACAGACATATTTAGGCAAGTAGGTAGGTAGGTAGATCTAGGTAGATAGAAAGGTAAGTAGGTAGGTTATAAGGTAGGTACGTAGGTGGGCGTCTGTTTTTATGACTGGGTGGATGGATGGATGGGTGGATCAACAGGCAGGCAGGCAGAAACAGACAGACGGACAAAAATATAAACTGTTTGTTGAAATGATTTCCTTTTAAGCCAAGTTATCTTATCATATTCATTACTTGTAATATAATCATTTTATAGTGGGAAGGAAATTTAATTACACACATATTTCTTTTATATGGACTCACTAATGCCAATAATGTATATTAAAGAGGAGTTGTTTAAACGAAACGTGTATTTATGAATGTTATATAAGCTTTCTTAATTCAAAGGCTTTGTATATGTAGGCAGCTATGATTTTTACCTCAATGGTGTTTACAGATTTTTGTACTTCAGTAAACTTCACCATAGAGATTGCAGATGCTGGTGGATGATAAATAACATATATTGTATGTGTTGTAACTCTCTGTCTCCCATGTCAGGTTACAAATGCTGGTGGGTGATAAATAACATATATTGTATATGTTGTAACTACCTGATGCCAGTGTCAGGTTACAGATGCTGGTGGACAATAAATAACATATATTGTATATGTTGTAACTACCTGATGCCAGTGTCAGGTTACAAATGCTGGTGGGTGATAAATAACATATATTGTATATGTTGTAACTACCTGATGCCAGTGTCAGGTTACAGATGCTGGTGGTTGATAAATATCATATATTGTAAGTGTTGTAACTCCCTGCTTCCAATGTCAGGTTACAGATGCTGGTGGATGATAAATAACATATATTGTATGTGCTGTAACTCACTGCCTCCCATGTCAGGTTACAGATGCTGGTGATTAATAAATAACATATATTTTATGTGTTGTAACTCCCTGTCTCCCATGTCAGGTTACAAATGCTGGTGGTTGATAAATAATATATATTGTATGTGTTATTAATCTCTGCCTCCCATGTCATGTTACAGATGCTGGTGGAAGAAAAATAACATATATTGTATGTGTTATAACTCTCTGCCTCCCATGTCAGGTTACATATGCTGGTGATTGATAGATAACATATATTGTATGTGTTGTAACTCCTGCCTCCCATGTCAGGTTACAGATGCTGGTGGTTGATAAATAACATATATTGTATATGGTGTAACACTCTGCCTCCCATGTCAGGTTACAGATGCTGGTTGATGATAAATAACATATATTGTAAATGTTGTACTTCCCTGCCTCCAATGTCAGGTTACAGATGCTGGTGGATGATAAATAACATAATTATGTGTGTTGTAACTCCCTGCCTCCCATGTCAGGTTACATATGTTAGTGGTTGATTAATAACATATATTGTATGTGTTGCAACTCCCTGCCTCCCATGTTAGGTTACAGATGCTGGTGGATGATAAATAACATAAATTGCATGTGTTGTAACTCCCTGCCTCCCATGTCAGGTTACAGATGCTGGTGGATGATAAATAACATATATTGTATGTGTTGCAACTCCTTGCCTCCCATGTTAGGTTACAGATGCTGGTGGATGATAAATAACATAAATTGCATGTGTTGTAACTCCCTGCCTCCCATGTCAGGTTACAGATGCTGGTGGATGATAAATAACATATATTGTATGTGTTGCAACTCACTGCCTCCCATGTCTGGTTACAAATGCTGGTGATTGATAAATAACATATATTGCATGTGTTGTAACTAACTGTCTCCCATGTTAGGTAACAGATGTTGATGGTTGATAAATAACATAAATTGTATGTGTTGCAACTCCTTGCCTCCCATGTTAGGTTACAGATGCTGGTGGATGATAAATAACATATATTGTATGTGTTGTAACTCCCTGCCTCCCATGTCAGGTTACAGATGCTGGTGGATGATAAATAACATATATTGTATGTGTTGTAACTCCCTGTCTCCTATGTCAGGTTACAGATGCTGGTGGATAATAAATAACATATATTGTAAGTGTTGTAACTCCCTGTCTCCCATGTCAGGTTACAGATGCTGGTGGTTGATAAATAACATAAATTGTGTGTGTTGTAACTCCCTGTCTCCCATGTCAGGTTACAGATGCTGGTGGATGATAAATAACATATATTGTATGTGTTGTAACTCCCTGCCTCCCATGTCAGGTTACAGATGCTGGTGGATGATAAATAACATATATTGTATGTGTTGTAACTCCCTGCCTCCCATGTTAGGTTACAGATGCTGGTGGATGATAAATAACATATATTGTATGTGTTGTAACTCCCTGTCTCCCATGTTAGGTTACAGATGCTGGTGGATGATAAATAACATATATTGTATGTGTTGTAACTCCCTGTCTCCCATGTTAGGTTACAGATGCTGGTGGATGATAAATAACATATATTGTATGTGTTGTAACTCCCTGTCTCCCATGTCAGGTTACAGATGCTGGTGGATGATAAATAACATATATTGTATGTGTTGTAACTCCTTGCCTCCCATGTTAGGTTACAGATGCTGGTGGATGATAAATAACATATATTGTATGTGTTGTAACTCCCTGCCTCCCATGTCAGGTTACAGATGCTGGTGATTGATAAATAACATATATTGCATGTGTTGTAACTCCCTGTCTCCCATGTCAGGTTACAGATGCTGGTGGATGATAAATAACATATATTGTATGTGTTGTAACACTCTGCCTCCCATGTCAGGTTACAGATGCTGGTGGATGATAAGTAACATATATTGTATGTGTTGTAACACTCTGCCTCCCATGTCAGGTTACAGATGCTGGTGGATGATAAGTAACATATATTGTATGTGTTGTAACACTCTGCCTCCCATGTCAGGTTACAGATGCTGGTGGATGATAAGTAACATATATTGTATGTGTTGTAACACTCTGCCTCCCATGTCAGGTTACAGATGCTGGTGGATGATAAGTAACATATATTGTATGTGTTGTAACACTCTGCCTCCCATGTCAGGTTACAGATGCTGGTGGATGATAAATAACATATATTGTGTATGTTGTAACACTCTGCCTCCCATGTCAGGTTACAGATGCTGGTGGATGATAAATAACATATATTGTGTATGTTGTAACACTCTGCCTCCCATGTCAGGTTACAGATGCTGGTGGATGATAAATAACATATATTGTAAGTGTTGTAACTCCCTGTCTCCCATGTCAGGTTACAGATGCTGGTCGATCATAAATAACATGTATTGTATCTGTTGTAACTCCCTGTCTCCAATGTCAGGTTACAGATGTTGGTGGATGATAATTAACATATATTGTAAGTGTTATAACTCCCTGCCTTCCATGTCAGGATACAGATGCTGGTGGTTGATAAATAACATATATTGTATATGTTATAACTCCTTTTCGCCAATGTCAGTTTACAGATGCTGGTGGATGATAAATAACATATATTGTAAATGTTGTAACTCCTTATCTCCAATGCCAGGTTATAGATGATGGTGGTTGAAAAATAACATAAATTGTATGTGTTGAAACTCCTTTTCTCCAATGTCAGGTTACAGATGCTGGTGGTTGATAAATAACATATATTGTAAGTGTTGTAACTCCTTATCTCCAATGCCAGGTTATAGATGATGGTGGTTGAAAAATAACATATATTGTATGTGTTATAACTCCTTTTCTCCAATGTCAGTTTACAGATGCTGGTGATTGTTAAATAACATATATTGTATGTGTTGTAACTCCTTTTCTCCAATGCCAGGTTACAGATGCCGGTGATTAATAAATAACATATATTTTAAGCATTGAAGCTTCTTGTCTCCAATGCCAGGTTATAGATGATCGTGGTTGAAAAATAACATATATTGTATGTGTTGTAACTCCTTTTCTGCAATGTCAGGTTACAGATGCTGGTGGATTATAAATAACATATATTGTATATGTTGTAACTCCCTGTCTCCCATGTCAGGTTACAGATGCTAGTGGATGATAAATAACATATTGTATGTGTTGTAACTCCCTGCCTCCCATGTCAGGTTACAGATGCTGGTGGATGATAAATAACATATATTGTATGTGTTATAACTCTCTGTCTCCCATGTCAGGTTACAGATGCTGGTGGATGATAAATAACATATATTGTATGTGTTGTAACTCCCTGTCTCCCATGTCAGGTTACAGATGCTGGTGGATGATAAATAACATATATTGTATGTGTTGTAACTCCCTGTCTCCCATGTCAGGTTACAGATGTTGGTGGATGATAAATAACATATATTGTGTATGTTGTAACACTCTGCCTCCCATGTCAGGTTACAGATGCTGGTGGATTATAAATAACATATATTGTAAATGTTGTAACTCCCTGCCTCCCATGTCAGGTTACAGATGCTGGTGGATGATAAATAACATATATTGTATGTGTTGTAACTCCCTGTCTCCCATGTCAGGTTACAGATGTTGGTGGATGATAAATAACATATATTGTGTATGTTGTAACACTCTGCCTCCCATGTCAGGTTACAGATGCTGGTGGATTATAAATAACATATATTGTAAGTGTTGTAACTCCCTGTCTCCTATGTCAGTTTACAGATGCTGGTGGATGATAAATAACATATATTGTGTATGTTGTAACACTCTGCCTCCCATGTCAGGTTACAGATGCTGGTGGATTATAAATAACATATATTGTAAATGTTGTAACTCCCTGCCTCCCATGTCAGGTTACAGATGCTGGTGGATGATAAATAACATATATTGTATGTGTTGTAACTCCCCATCTCCCATGTCAGGTTACAGATGTTGGTGGAGGATAAATAACATATATTGTATGTGTTGTAACTCCCTGTCTCCCATGTCAGGTTACAGATGTTGGTGGATGATAAATAACATATATTGTAAGTGTTGTAACTCCCTGTCTCCTATGTCAGTTTACAGATGCTGGTGGATGATAAATAACATATATTGTATGTGTTGTAACTCCCTGTCCCCCATGTCAGGTTACAGATGCTGGTGGATGATAAATAACATATATTGTAAGTGTTGTAACTCCCTGTCTCCTATGTCAGTTTACAGATGCTGGTGGATGATAAATAACATATATTGTATGTGTTATAACTCTCTGTCTCCCATGTCAGGTTACAGATGTTGGTGGAGGATAAATAACATATATTGTATGTGTTATAACTCTCTGTCTCCCATGTCAGGTTACAGATGCTGGTGGATGATAAATAACATATATTGTAAGTGTTGTAACTCCCTGTCTCCTATGTCAGGTTACAGATGTTGGTGGTTGATAAATAACATATATTGTATGTGTTGTAACTCCCTGTCTCCCATGTCAGGTTACAGATGTTGGTGGTTGATAAATAACATATATTGTATGTGTTGTAACTCCCTGTCTCCCATGTCAGGTTACAGATGTTGGTGGAGGATAAATAACATATATTGTATGTGTTATAACTCTCTGTCTCCCATGTCAGGTTACAGATGCTGGTGGATGATAAATAACATATATTGTAAGTGTTGTAACTCCCTGTCTCCTATGTCAGGTTACAGATGTTGGTGGTTGATAAATAACATATATTGTATGTGTTGTAACTCCCTGTCTCCCATGTCAGGTTACAGATGTTGGTGGTTGATAAATAACATATATTGTATGTGTTGTAACTCCCTGTCCCCCATGTCAGGTTACAGATGCTGGTGGATGATAAATAACATATATTGTATGTGTTATAACTCTCTGTCTCCCATGTCAGGTTACAGATGCTGGTGGATGATAAATAACATATATTGTATGTGTTATAACTCTCTGTCTCCCATGTCAGGTTACAGATGTTGGTGGAGGATAAATAACATATATTGTATGTGTTATAACTCTCTGTCTCCCATGTCAGGTTACAGATGCTGGTGGATGATAAATAACATATATTGTAAGTGTTGTAACTCCCTGTCTCCTATGTCAGTTTACAGATGCTGGTGGATGATAAATAACATATATTGTGTATGTTGTAACACTCTGCCTCCCATGTCAGGTTACAGATGCTGGTGGATTATAAATAACATATATTGTAAATGTTGTAACTCCCTGCCTCCCATGTCAGGTTACAGATGCTGGTGGATGATAAATAACATATATTGTATGTGTTGTAACTCCCTGCCTCCCATGTAGGGTTACATATGCTGGTGGATGATAAATAACATATATTGTATGTGTTGTAACTCCCTGTCTCCCATGCCAGGTTACAGGTGTTGATGGATGATAAATAACATATAGTGTATGTGTTGTAACTCCCTGCCTCCCATGTCAGGTTACAGATGCTGGTGGTTGATAAATAACATATATTGTATGTGTTGTAACTCCCTGTCTCCCATGTCAGGTTACAGATGCTGGTGATTGATAAATAACATAAATTGTGTGTGTTGTAACTCCCTGTCTCCCATGTAGGGTTACATATGCTGGTGGTCAACAAATAACATATAGTGTATGTGTTGTAACTCCCTGCCTCCCATGTAGGGTTACATATGCTGGTGGTCAACAAATAACATATAGTGTATGTGTTGTAACTCCCTGCCTCCCATGTCAGGTTACAGATGCTGGTGGATGATAAATAACATATATTGTATGTGTTATAACTCCCTGTCTCCCATGTTAGGTTACAGATGCTGGTGGATGATAAATAACATATATTGTATGTGTTGTAACTCCCTGCCTCCCATGTAGGGTTACATATGCTGGTGGTCAATAAATAACATATATTGTATGTGTTGTAACTCTCTGTCTCCCATGTCAGGTTACATATGCTGGTGGTCAATAAATAACATATATTGTATTTGTTGTAACTCTCTGTCTCACATGTCAGGTTACAGATGTTGGTGGTTGATAAATAACATATATTGTATGTGTTGTAACTCTCTGTCTCCCATGTAGGGTTACATATGCTGGTGGTCAATAAATAACATATATTGTATGTGTTGTAACTCTCTGTCTCCCATGTAGGGTTACATATGCTGGTGGTCAATAAATAACATATATTGTATGTGTTGTAACTCCCTGTCTCCCATGTCAGGTTACATATGCTGGTGGTCAATAAATAACATATATTATATAGTGTATTTGCTGTGACGATAGTGTCACAGTAATTATCAGGTTCAAGTTTTAGCTGCAGATTTTATCAAACTTTAATCATGCTGATAAGCACTTGACTTGTCTAATGTTCGTTTGTGACAACTCGTATTTGTAGGGAATTGACGGATGTGTGTGTATGTGCTTTTTAGTATGTAACATATTTGAAAACTTTGAAAACATGACTACGTGTGGTTAACCATTAAGATAACCCCAAAATCTTATACACACAAAGATTTGGCACAGAACAACATACTATCACACAATGAACATCCACTCTGGTTTTACTTAACTGCAGGTGTGGAAAACTGCATCCGTGGTCAGTTTGAAACAATAAGAGTTGGGACTTTGTTGCATCATCGGGTATTTATAAGGTATTTATTGCTCTCTCAGGCTCTCAAGAATAATGCCTGTTGCAAAAAGTCATTTAAGATTTGTAAATCAGCTCTTTGTGGTTTGCCTCCAGGAGGCCCCGGATTCAATCCTGAGCCGCGACGTACCGTAGTCGTTAACAATGGTGATCGTATAGCCCTCTTACCAATGCTCAAGCAAAGATAAGGCTAGTTCCATGACTAGCTGATGATCTGGTGTCGGGATAATGTGTCTGGGTGTGGTATCATGCTAGGTATTCACGGCATGCTATACACAGTGAAGGAAGCACTATATCTGCTTCAAGTAGACACCGCTTCCATATAACTGAATACTGTTGGTCGGACTATAAACCCAATTTACTAACAAACCTTTTATTGTATAGGTGTTTGATAACACCAATTTGATTAACCCATCTGCTCAGAACAGCTGCATTATGAGGTATCAAAAATGTGGAGTTAGCACTGAGACGTTTAGACAGCTTAATTTATTTTCAGGCACAGATGAACGTAGAAACTTTTCAGGGAAGGTGTCCAAAACAAGTGAATCTTTTGATGCAACAAACGTACAAAAGGTTTGTTGTATACAAATAATCTTTAAATGAAAATTTCACTTGGAAAACCATGCCAATATTAAATTGGTGGTTATAGCAAAGTATGCATGATGATGATGTTTGATGATTGTGTTATTGTTGTTGATAATGATGAGGAAGTTAAGTTGAGATAATCACCTTGCAAAAATGGCCTAATGATTTTGAATTTTGAAGACTATAGTATGGTTCTGTTACAAACATATAATACAATAGTATCATCCTAAACTTTGCTTTGTTTGTTGTAAACTCAATTCTGGTGATTTAATATTTGTTATAATTATCAGATGAATGTTGTGTTGCAGAAGTTTGGTGACTACCGGTTTGGTGAGTTCCAGGTGTCAAGCATCCATCTGTCACAGCGCCACAGCTTTGGTTCTGATGGGTACTACACATGTGCTGGGACCATTGCTCTAGTATGACTGTGATGGTTACTACACATGTGCTGGGACCATTGCTCTAGTATGACTTTGATGGTTACTACACATGTGCTGAGGCCGTTACTCTAGTATGACTATCATGGTAACAACATATGTGCTGGGGACGTTCTAATGATCTAGACATTCTCTAAAGCTTCTTTTACATGATCTCTTATAGAATAAACTATGATAGCTTACTTTTTCAGGTAATTCAGTTAATTCCAGTTAAAATCATTCATTTATAAGTCAGTTTTATTCATGACCCTCTTATGACCAGCGTGGGTGTTTGCGAATCTTTTTTGTTCGGGTCAGTTTCTCAAAATACGTCAAAGGTTATTCACGTTTAACATGGAATCGTTGTTTACTTTGAAAAGGCAACCCACTGTAAAAGGGCAGGTAATCATAAAATTATAATTTGCCAATTTTGGTCCCTTCTCGAACTTAGATTATCTAGTTTTTTTTAAAACACGTAACATTATACGTACTCAACGCTGATAAACTGAAGCAGGCGTTCTACGAACAGCTCTAGTTTTAACATTTCATATTTGTTAAATATATAATTGTCACTGCACTATAAAAAATGAATAAAAACAAGCTTGCATTTTCTGTTTTACTGGCATATTTGTAACAGTCTGTATAATTGGCCCATTGGCATATAGTAAATTTATATTTAAAAGACATTTACATTATAGCATAAATTATAGAATGGGAATTACCTGCTTTACCTTTGGTTTGAAATGAGTTGTCTTTGCCTAATGTAATAATCTGTGGCCTCTATTTAGATATATAGACATATTTGATAAACATGGCTATGACATAAGTACATCAATACAGTCCACAGAAAACTATGTATACATAATTTAATTGCCTTCACTAATGTCTCCTTGTTAATTGGTTAATACATAGTTTTCTCATTTAGTATCTAGCATACTCAGTTATATTATGGTATATGTCTAAAAGGAGTAATACAAACGACAAAAAGTATATAATCTATTTTTATTTTGTATGATTATGAAATTTCCAATATATGTCCTTTATATAACAAGTTTATACTTTTATGTGACAATACATGTAGTGCTTACGTAAGTATTTTCTACTGACATATTTGGAAATAACAAAATATTAAACAATGCATTTATGATGCATCCAAACAATTTTAAATGACAGTTGTTAAATCTTAAACACACTGTTTAAAGCTCATATTCATACGGCAGCCATGTTGAAGTAATACCGGCAGCCATGCTGAAGTCAAACCGAGGCTGAGAGCCCACACAGATAATAGAAACACTAAGTGTTACCGACTCTGGTTAGCTCAGTCAGTAGAACATTAGTGGGGCCTTCTAGACCAAAATCTGTCTGAACTATTTTTCTGAATTGTTTCTATGTTGTTACCAAGCATGTACACAGACAAAAGAACATAGAAATACTAACTGTGATATATTTATACATTTTTACAAATATTGACTTTTTGTTGGTCTTTGTTTTCCATAAAAATAATTACCTTATTTTCTTGAATTAGTTATATTTAATTATATTGGACACACGAAAGAATGAGAAGCAAGCAGTTAATAAATCAAACTTACAGCTTTCATTTTTTGTTTATGGCAAAACTCGACTGACTGAACAAACACTTGCACATTTGTACACACTTCCTGAAATTGCCAAAGATAAAGCAACTCTCACAGCCTCGGTTGGTATCGACTGCACAATATCATGAATATGGTCTATTATAATCTATAATCGGATAAAATTCACAAACCTCAAAATTTAAGGGAATAGAAAACTGGTATATGGACCCATGAGGCCTCGCTTAGAACTAAATTGGTCTAAACGGTTGGACACATCTAGAGGATCGGGTGGTGTAGGTAAGAAGGTGGAACCAAGAGATTTATTGTTTAGTTAATGCCTTCAGATCGATGGCAGTGTAGTAAGCCATTTATCATCAAGTGTGACACTCGATACACATGCTAACTGATTTAGTGCAATGTGACTTCCAAGCATTATAGCATTCCTCTCTTACATTGGGATGGGGCTTTGAGGCTCTAGAAAAGGTCGATCATTGAAATGTCTTTTACTCAAATCTTACTATTCTCATTATTACTGGATATAAACATATCCACATCTAAGGTCATAAACATAATATAAAACAAGGTATAATTTAGAACAAGAGATTTACAGTATTATGAAATATTCATCACTTATTATTACAATTATATTGCATAATCTTCATGTATAGATAATATAAAAAGTACATACTTAAGTATATGCTTAAGATATACTTGAGGAAATGTTTAAAAAACAAACATGTTGCACGAAACAACTTAAAACATGATGAAAAACTTATGCCGAAACATAAATTTTTCCTCATGTATATTTTGAATTACATACAACAATATCTTAATATATAAGCTAAACAGAAATGTTTAAAACATATTTTCAATAATTTTCTTGTTTGTTAGAACGGCTACCCTATACACATACACATGAACAATACTAGCCCATTATGTTATAGTCGAATTTACACGATCAGTGAAGCCATTCATACAACCTCACATATTAACCACTTATACACAATTACATTACCAGTAAAACTGATCATACAAAATCACATTAAAACTGATCATACAATATAACATGGCATTACGCAACAACATTTTGTTATACAAAACTTCTAATTTGTAAGCACATACTGTACTCTAAGTAAACAGTGTAGATTCGGTTCCAAATGGATCACTTCAAGATCTTTACTATTTGTCTGCGACAGATCACTTCACGTTTATATAACCAGTTACGTGTTAATAGACGTAAAATAAAGCCTGATTTAGTATCTTACTATATACAATTACATTCAAATACAACAACAAAAGACTTCATCAAAACGTTTGAAATTAAAAATTGCACTCGGCAACAAGATAATGAAAGTACAATCAATAAATAAATCAATGCGAACACTTATATGAACATTAGGTAGGAACTATCAAAAAAGTAATAGGAAATGAAACAATATTAAAATATGCAAACTAAAACAATGATAAATGGAATTGCCTCAAAAATTGATAACACACATTTTTAAAAATACATCACAGGGATCAGTTATGGTCATTATAGTGATGTCCAGTAATTTTTGCTGGTGGAAGAAGACGCAGACAAATGTCTGAGTAGAACCACTGATGAACTGCAGTACTGAATGACACTAAATCATGACACAAATTCTAAATGAAAAATGTGACAGTTAAAGCATACTTTTGAAACAATTGGACACAAAATAGTAAAATATATTTTATTATATTAAATATTTGAAAAAAATAAATAAAAAATAAAATACATTTTGCAAGTAAAAAGTGTCCCTCATAATTTAGGAATATTCTCACAAAATATTTTGGTTCTAATTATATAAAAAGAGGACCATGATGGCCATTAAACCCTTCCCTGATGACAAGGGATTTTAGTAGGCTCATATCTGGCATCAAGTAATAAAGTGTTATTTACTTAAGAAAACTTTGGTGACGATTAGACCATTAGTATGGCCACTCGGCTGATAACATTTTCTACACTTTACCTAGTGACCAACTTAATCCAAGTGATCAAGTTTAAAACATATCTAAGATTCCATAAAATTTTCTAGCCCTGTTTGGTAAAGATTGTGTAATATATGTGGTGTCCAACGCTTGTAATGAAAACAAAGAAAGCAAATATAATTAACAAAATATTCTTTTCAGAAAATAAAAAAATAAAATGCAGCCTTTGTGGTTCAAACATGCGAGGGCATGTATGAGTGTGGACCACTCCAACTAGTCAGGCTACATGTAAGATGCAGTTTAGCAATTTATAAATGCTGACAACGTAATGTTCCTACAGCAAAGAACCTTGAGCAAGAAGTTAATCTTAACTTGGTAAAACGAGTCATTTTGTAACATTAAATATCTATTAAAGTTAACAATGCCATGAGCTATATTTATAAGGTTAAACAATTCAGCAGACAAAAAGTTTAACATTTCCTTATGCAGCAACTACAATGGTACATCTAAATGAGCCAAAAGACAATCAGGATGGTATATTTATATGAGCAAACAGACAATCAGATGGTATATTTATATGAGCCAACAGACAAACATATGGTATATTTATATGATCCAACAGAAAATCAGTGGGTATATTTATATGAGCCAACAGACAATCTGATGGTATATTTATATGAGCCAACAGACAATCAGGATGGTATATTTATATGAGCCAACAGACAAACAGATGGTATATTTATATGAGCCAACAGAAAATTAGATGGTATATTTATATGAGCCAACATACAATCAGATGGTATATTTATATGAGCCAACAGACAATCAGGATGGTATATTTATTTGAGCCAACAGACAATCAGGATATTTAACATATAAAATACAGACATGTATAAACAAACATAAATCTGAAATAAAATCAATTACGACTAATTCCAACCTATACCTATAACGGACCTGGTTACATTTTGCGTATGCACATGCATTTTGCAAAAATCCACACAATCACTTCATACTTGAACAGTTTTTTTACATATACTGTATTGGAGAGCTTCCATTGCTTAAATATTTAAAAAAAATGCGACACGTTCGATTCTCCCAACATAAAGACAACTCAATATTTGAATATATCTTAAAACTACACAATATTTTAAGGGACAACAAAAGAATACATAATATTTTAAAGGACATATGACATAAAATCAATAAATTGTAACAAAATGCAAATCTTAGTAACTGAAATTAAGTAATTTTAATAAATATTGTTAAATAGAACATTGAACATGTTAATGTCGCATGATGACAATTTGGCAACAAAAAGTAAATGGTCACAACACTGTACAACTTCTAAAACAACTGTACACATCACAAAGGATATCCACATCAAGAAATGTCACAAGATAGTAATATTCAATAATTTTCTTTACATCATATACAAAATAAATATAAATAAACAACAACACAATATATTTAAAATTATCACCCAATATAAAAGTGCATTGTTAAAAAATTTAAAGTGACCCCATTGGATTTTGGTAAAACATAAAAAAGTAACAAAAAACAACACTTTGTTTTATAGCAAAGATTTGCAACAATTATGTCTTATGGACAAAAAACAACAACAATAAATGCTCTCACAAATGAAAAGTTAACGGATCCCAAACTTACTTAAATATAAAAATAGAAACCTTTTCCTAGCTTTGGGCTTGTACTTTTTGTTTGGTCCATATAGTAAACTGTAAGTTCAAACGTTGTTGTTTTTGCAATTAAGGTACAACAGCAATATGTTTAATTATGTTACTCAATGTCAGAATCAGAATATTACCTCATTTAAAATTTTACAACAAGATCCAAAAGAGTCACTTTAATCACAAGGTAATGTTTTATACACGTGAAGCCTAAATATTTTGAACAAGTAAATAAACACAAATATATCCCTCAGCAAGATCTTTCACCAGCTAATATCTTACCCTAAATAATTATGATGAAACGTATTGCAAATTCTTGTAATTATAATGAAAAAGCATAGCAACAAACTAACAAGCAAACTATTAACAAACCTGGATATATTTTGATGTATGAGGAATATTTGTGAACATTTTCTATCTAATAAAAACAACTTCTAATTCTGACAAGTATTTTATGAAAATGCCCCCTAAACAAGTCTCCCATTTTACTTCGCGTAATAAGATAAATGTAAGGTAATTGTTTACAAAACAAAGAAGGTATTTGAATGTTTTCATTAGGATTATTTTTAATATGGAATTTTCTTGTCATGGCAAAATTATATTCATGGTATTTCAAATATAAATTTTAGTTGGAAATGAGTGGACTTAATGGATGACTTTTTTCCCACAAAGCAATTGAAATATTGTTAGGTGACATTTTAAAGGTGGTATCTGACAGTTTGCTTATGTCAAATACATGTAACAATATATTATGTACGTTTTTGGGAATGTGGGCATAATTTCTATGTAGTCTCGTAGTAAAGTCTAAGCAAGGATGAGTTTGAGCACAACCTCAATTGTTAGACAGTATAAATTGTTAAACAATCACTCTAAATGTCCATACTTTCAAAATCTTTAAATTCGCTGGATGGAGATTTCTGCTAAAATGGATATCGGCATCACAGACATTCCCAGATGACAACGTGATCTCAAAAATAAGTGGTCACGTGGTTTGCTAAGTAACAGTAATTCAGCAAACAGGTACTAATGTAAAATGCTAACATGACAGCTGCGAATAGATATGGGATACTTTGTCTAGTGTAAACAATGATTATTTTGGGTATTTGTCTACCCAGTGAAAATATAGGGTATTTTGTGCCTGGATAATTTTTTCTCCTGCATACATCAAGTGTCAATGTCTTCACTCTATTTTACATAAATGATGGCTACATTAGGTAGTTCATTGTTCATTCTAGTAACTCCAGCTGTGTCTGAAACATCGACATTGACGGTACATCGAGGGCGACAAGCATGTTCTGTATTTTTTTGGAATATAAGAGTATGTGAGCAATTTAAACACGATGGCGGCTGTTATATTATTATAGTTCGAAACAGTTGTCGCTTGCGTGTTCTGTGCAGTAAATATTATCCCAATGTGTTAGTGGCAGCCTTGAGACAATTTTCATAAGAGAAATTATTTCATTATGTTTTGCTATTTTAATATCTTCGAGAGAGAAATACTCGACGTCTGGGCTCACACGCAGCTCACTGATGGACATATTATCAAGTTCAATGCAGCTCAGTTCAGTGAGCTTTGACAAATCTATATTCAGGAAACATTCTTCATTACGTGCGTGTTCACTGCAGTGAATATTGTTCATAACTATTGTAGCCAGTGTTTCCAGGCTTGAGACATTTTTCATCAGAGAAATTATTCCATCATGTTTTGCTATTGTAATGTCTTTGAGAGTGAGCCAAGTAATTGGGCACATATGCAGCTCACTGATGGACATGCTTTTAAGTGAACTTGCATACATACTGGTGAGGTTTGACAAATCTATATTCAGGAAACATTTCTCATTACTAGCGTGTTCTGTGCAGTGAATATTTTTCATATATATTTTCTGGCATGACACACAATTCATCAGAGAAATTATTCCATCATGCTTTGCTATTTTAATGTCTTTGAGAATGAGCTTCTCGATGACTGGGCTCACATGCAGCCCACTGATCGACATTTGTCTAAGTGAAATAGTATCCACTTCGGTGAGCTTTGACAAATCTATATTCAGAAAACATTCTTCATTATTTGCGTGCTCAGTGCAGTGAATATTGTTCATATCTATTCTATTAGGCTTTTCCAGGCTTGAGACACTTTTTATCAGAGAAATTATTCCATCATGCTTTGCTATTTTAATGTCTTTGAGAATGAGCTTCTCGATGACTGGGCTCACATGCAGCCCACTGATCGACATTTGTCTAAGTGAAATAGTATCCACTTCGGTGAGCTTTGACAAATCTATATTCAGAAAATATTCTTCATTATTTGCGTGCTCAGTGCAGTGAATATTGTTCATATCTATTCTATTAGGCTTTTCCAGGCTTGAGACACTTTTTATCAGAGAGACTACTCCATCATGTTTTGCTATTTTAATGTCGTTGAGAGTGAGATACTCGGTGAGTGGGCTTACATGCAGCACACTAATGGATATGTTTCTAAGTATAATCCAGCACAGTCTAGTGAGCTTTGACAAATCTATATTCAGGAAACATTCTTCATTATGTGCGTGTTCAGTGCAGTGAATAGTGTTCATATATATGTCAGTCAGTGTTTCAAGACTTGAGACACTTTTCATCAGAGATACTATTCCATCATGTTTTGCTATTTTAATGTCGTTGAGAGTTAGATTCTTGATGACTGGGCACACATGCAGCACACTAATGGATATGTTTGTAAGTCCAATCCACCACAGTCTAGTGAGCTTTGACAAATCTATATTCAGGAAACATTCTTCATTACTTGCGTGTTCAGTGCAGTGAATATTGTTCATATCTACTTTAGTCAGTGTTTCCAGGCTTGAGACACGTTTCATCAGAGAAACTATTCCATCATGTCTTTCTCTTTTAATGTCTTTGAGAATGAGATCCTTGATGACTGGGCTTACATGCAGCTCACTGATGGATATGTTTTTAAGCGAAATTATTTCCAGGCTGGTGTGCTTTGACAAATCTATATGAAAGAAACATTCATTACTTTCATGTTCTGTGCAGTGAATAGTTTCCATAAATAGTTTATCAAGTGTTTCCAGGCATGAGACACTTTCCATCAGAGAAATTATTGCATCGTGTTTTGCCATTTCGATTCCTTTGAGAGTGAGATCCCTGATTATTGGGCTCACATACAGCCTACCGATGGACATGTTTTCAAGTTTAATAGTTCTCAGTCTAGTGAGATTTGACAAATCCATTTGATTGAAATATTTTTTACTTGTATTTTCTGTGCAGTACATATTTCTCACTTGGTCTGTGACCTCTCTGTTTGCACATCTGACGTTTCGACAGAATAAATAATTAAGGGATTCTGCTTGAACAATACTCGACAACAGCTCCGTCATTCCGCGACGTGTGTCAATTTCAATGTCATCCAATTCAAGCGTGAATAGCATTGGACTCACAAGCAAAGAATCAAGTTTTAAGTTACTAAGAAACAAATGTTTCAGACCACAGAGCTGTGAAAAATCTAACACACAATTTTCACCTTTTGTGTGCAGGATTTCCTTTTGAGACATTTGTGATATAATGGTAAAGAAGCCTCTACAACAAGAAGACTTATCCAATGTCGCTGGTTTTAATCCTTCAATATTTAGTCGTGAGCTGAGCAATGACTCACGATCACCAGTGGGAAAGGTAATGACTCGTAATTCTACTCTAGGACAGTGTCCGTTCTGATTCAAACTTTCTATGCAACATCTCATCATAAAAGTCAGTAAATTTGCTTTTGCAATATCCTTAGGATCCAACAGGGTATCTTTGTCATAGGTGCCTTCACGAAATCTCTCTAACAGTATTTCAGATACAGAAGGCCAAATCCCACTTAGAAATATAAAAACATCTTCCCTTTCATAAATTTTAGATTTTGTCAAACTAGAGATCTCCACAGGAATGCTGCTAAGCCAGCCCATATACAATGCAGCAAAATATTGGTGAAATGTGTTGTGCATGAATGAAATGCTTTTCTTCTTACGGGTCATATTAGGAAGAATATCTTGTGTAAGAATACCGACTTTCAGACATATTTGTATTTGATCAGCAGTTAGATCACCCGTTGAATTAAACACCAACTGCATTCCATTTTTATCCATGGCTGTTTTAAATGCCAACCTTCCAACTGCTTTTAGGATATCCTTATACTGATTACATTTTTCTTTTCCCTTAAACACTTCCGGTGTTGTAATAGTTGTGTCAGTAGAAATATGTCCAGGTTGACGTAATTCCTTCACACCTTCTCTCTCCTCTGCTTTTTCAAGGCAGTTCTCAATTAAATTGGTGTAGACCTCAGTCTTCGACTTTCCAAAGTCCTGACTGTCAAACCACAAACAGATAAGATACTTGAAGAGAATGGGTATCTTTTGCATCTCAATCAGGCCAGCCTTTGATAAGCACTTTCCAAAATCATTGTAGGTCCTCTTCATACTTAATTGTTTGTTGAAATAAGATATCAACTTCTCAGCAAATGTAAAAATGCTTTTAACTCCATTAATTTGTATCTTCAGATCCATTTCGGAGTCCTTTAATCGCAACTCCTCTAGTTTCCAGGGTCGAGTGGTTGTCATTATTGTATATTTGAAATTTAGATCTCTTTCTGGAACTCCATCGCTAATAAACGCCCTGTTTGATCTTCTTCGTGCTGTCCATTCATCTAACCCATCAAGGATTATCAAACATGTTCTTGATGACTGTTCAAATAGTTTCTGCAGGAGCGAATCTGGTTTAAAGCGGCTAAGAATTTCATTGTTAGGTGCAATGTGCATCAGAAGCTGTGACACTATCATATCTTTAATATCATGTTGATCACTCGCATTTCTCAGTGAGACAAAAAATAGAAAGTCATACTGCTTGAAAGCCATCTCTAAATCATCATTCGGTTCATCTGCTTGACAAGCCTTACACCACCTGGACAAAATGTATTGACAAAGAGATGTTTTCCCCATACCCGCTTCTCCTGTGAAGTAGATATTGTAGCATTTACTTTTTTCCTTAAGAAGAATATCCCTGAGACTAATGGACACTTTGTTATCAGACGTTGGCTTACGAAAAGCTCTGTGGTTGACCAGCTTTAATATTGGTTCAGCATAGATGTCATCGATAACAGTCTCGCAGCCTAAAGATGCAGTAGCAGTGACCCGACACTTAATGCAATACTCTGTGTAGTACTTCACCAGACAGATTTGTAGCTCAGACAAGTCTAAAATGAGAAGTAAAACAGCGTGAATTGTACAAATCAGAACTATGGGTGTTTTTATAGGAAAATGTTTAAAAGCATTGAATTGTATGAACAATTGAAATAACATTAGTTGTTTATTTTTGTTAATTGCCAATTCCAGTGTAGTGTAGAGATTTACTCCTTTAAAAAAGAAAATGAAAAGTATATCTGCAATGGCAATGTTTTACTTATACACTCGCAAACTTGAGTACGAGTCCTGTTTAAAATAGCATTTGAATTTAACATTATCCTTAAGGGAAGGAATCAATTTAATGAACATTTTTGAGAACAATGTTACTGTTTTTATAACAAAATTATGAGTAAAACATTCATGACACAGATGTAGAATTAATGCTGGTGACGTTATAAAATGCTGGTCACATATACCTAACACCATTTTCAACACCTTGAGGTATCTCTGTATACTTTGCAACAATATCACTACCAGACTGTTCAACGAAAATCCTGGTTATTAGATTGTTTTAAGGCTGGTGGGCGGCGTTAAACAGAGGGTTTCCGGTCAATAACTTCAGTTTGGATCAACCAATATTGCTGAAACTTTGGATATAGCAAGCTTGCATTAAGACCTCGGGATTGGATTTGGGGCAAATCTACTACTAAAATTGGTTGCTAAATCGTTGAAAAACTGGTTTCGTGGCATGACCACGTTTCTTGTTTCATGTTAGATTTAATTAAAATATGGCAAAAAATGAAAATATGTCAAGTTTTAATAAGTTCAACAAGTAACAAGTCCATTAATTCATAAAACATTACGAAAGAATGAAAAGGTCCAATTGCAACATAACAAAAACCTTAAGAAGAAAACCATGGACATCTGAGTGCCATAAACATTTAGATGAAACAGACCAGAATAAGTGTACATATGCAACATTTGGGCAATTTGTTTTAATTTTCTTACTACATAGCCATATACGGAAAATGGCCATATTCATGTCACAATGCATTATTAACCAAATCGTTGACCATGCTTGATAGAGGGCTACTGAAATAATATGCATACCAAATATTGAAGCCCCGACTCATAAAGCTCCTGACAGGAATATTTTAAAAATTTATTGTTCATAATAAAACCATATGCGTGCAAAATGGCCCCGCCCCTAATGGTCATGTTTTGGACAGCTCAAATTCTTTTAAAAATTTTGATACAGTCCCCCCTCCCTCCAAAAACATATACCAAATATCAAGGTTCTATGTCCGGTAGTTTCTGACAAGAGTATTTTCAGAGCATGCCTATATAGCCATATATGGAATATGACCACGTCCTTGGCGGCAACGATTTTTAACAGATCAGAACAACAAGTATACCAATTATCAAGGCTTTAGCTCTTGCAGTTTCGGACAAGAATATTTCTACTTTTTTTATACATACAGTATAAAGCCTTATGTGGAAAATAGTCACGTTCCTGGTAAACATGTTTTGACAGTTTAAAATTCTTTGAACATCTTTCCGTCCCCTCTGCCTGCTGAATCCTTCTTTAAAAATTGGTTAAATTTGTTCCATCGCTTTCAGAGGAGATTTTTCTTTGATACGAAATTTTGACAGATGCTTGACGCAGGATGGTGAGCAATCACTACAGTTTACCCTGGGCATAAAACAACATTGTCTCTAAAACATAATTATGCACCATAAAACATTTTTTTAAATTGTACATCTTACACCTTATATGAAAAATGGCCACATTCATTGCGGTTAGGGCTGTCAATATATGCTTGAAGCGTAACATGATATATTGCTATACAGAGGCATATTGCAAAATGTACCACAATTTATTGTCATACTTGAACAAACTGTTATAAGTGTGAGTCTAAAACACTGATGTAGGGGAAAACGGTGACAATAGAGACCATATCGGGAAAATATGACTGGGTTTTTTTGTCGTTATTTTCGATTTAAACGTTTTGTCTTCTCTAAAAATTGCAACAGGTATAAAACAATATTATTTATAAAATCATTGAACTTCACACCTTCTATTTCTTTGGTAACCGATTGCAATAATCTCCCGAACTACCTAGCGAGTGCATAAAAATACTGAAAATATTGAACATATAGGGAAAACGCGGGCGCGTAGTTTTCTTACTTTTTTTCATCATAAAACCCATCTTTTAGTCTACAAATTGCAATAAGTATGGAAGAAAATATTTTTTAAGAAATCATTGATTATTTGCCTGTTTGTTTGTGTTTTTGCTGTTATTTTATTTTATTTTTTTTTTTTTTTTTATTTATTTTGTTCTTTATTTATTTATTTATTGCTAACCTATTACAATAATCGACCCGGCTGCCTAAAATGCTGATGATATAGGATGTATATGGAAAACGCTGTTGTGGGACATTTTACTATTCTACTTTGTATGTTCGACTAAAACAGTATTGTCAGGCCCGAATGTTACAAGACGCACAAAGTATATTTTAAAGAAATCTTGATCCTAGAATGTTTGTTTATTTTCCTGACTTAAGCTATGCTTGGCTTTTGATTTGATTTTGAAATACAGTGCCGCGAAAAATTTTGATCATTATAGCAACGTCCAGCTTTTGGTGGAGGACCCCGGCACATGTCTGGGTAGAAGCATCGGCGCACCGCAAGTCAGCCGAAAGACTTTCTCAAAGAAAGTCCTTCACCCCGAACGGGAATTGAATCCATGCTTTGAGAGGCTAAGGAGTAAGAAAAGTTACAAATCAGCGACTCTATCACTACGCCCCTGCTTGGCTTTTACAAAAACGATTATTTTGCAAGTGATTAAAAAACGCTGATAACATATATCATCAAGGGAAAACGATGTCATAGGATTTTCTTGTCTTTATTTTCGATTTAAACCTTATTGTCTGGAAATAATTGATCTTCGCATGTTATTTTTTAGCTAACCTATTACAATAATCGGTCCGAACAACTAATAAGCGTGTGCCTTTATGATGTATAGAGAAAATTCTGACGCAGAAATTTCTGCTCTTTTTATGTTTTAAATCTCGATTTAAACCTTATTGTCTGCCCCAATATTTCTACAAGTATTGAAGCACAAGGGACTATTCAAGAGATCCTTGACCTCCGCATAATTGTCCTTTGAGTGTGTAAAAACGCTGGCAATACTCAGCACCGACACCAGATTTCCCACGGCCGCTAGTACCACATGGATTAAAACCTCAGTGACATGACTGTCTACACCAATGCATTTCTAGCTTCTCAGAATTCAGGCTAAACATGCATTTAAAATAGAACCTGAATTGGTATATTATGCACAATATACAGGTCTATACATTTATTTAAGTAATCTAAGTAATAGATCTATTTTTCATACTAAGAATGAAATAATTTTAGAATCAAACCTCTTGATAAATAATCTTTAGAAGTGTAGAACACGTTATGCAGAATATAAATATCTGTACCTATAACAAATATTTGTTTCAGCTATGAAAATCCTTGGCTATGACCAAATTATGGTTAGTATAGTGATGGCCAGCTAACTGATTGAGAAAGATCCCATTGGTAAAAACACTGGTGCATTGAAGGTCAGCTGGAAGACCTTCCCACTTAAATATTTGTCCTAGCCGGAACTACAACACATAAATGACACAGGAGCAAGCAGATGATTTGCAAGTCAGTGTTCTACTGTGGGTGTCATCTGAAGAAATTTAGTCTTAAGAAGACTTAACATTGTGGTCATTTGGTAGTATAGTGTTGACCTAAAATCACTTAATCTTTAATGCAGGCTTTTAATTCACAATTTTATATATACATTTCTGGATTATTTTTCAAGCATTGTACACCTCATGCAAGGGTTATTGTATTAAATAACTTTGCTTATGGTATAGAATCTGTCAATAAGTAATTATTTGTCTGATAAAATAGAAAAACGTCTCTAAGTATATGTTGACATTGTTTCAGGTTTTGAAGTAACAAAATAATGATTATTATAGCTATGTCCAGCTGTTGTGGTGGAGAATGACCCCAGGCATACACTATATATGTAAACCTATATCTGACAGTCTTTATGTCTGATCAGCAGCTATACTGTCCATTTATTGTTCACATGCATATTTGCTATTACTAACAAGACAATAATAATCTCTAAATGAGTTTTTTGCGACTTAAAAATCATAATTCTTATGATGATTGTTTATATGACTTCTCAGTCCCTCATTACATGGGTTTGAGTTCCAGTCAAGGTGAGACCTTTCAAGTGGAAAGGCTTTCCAGCTGACATGGCATGAGCTGGTGGTTCTAACCAGGCATATAACTGGGGTCTGCCTCCAAAATGCATGTATGACATATAAAATAAAATATTGTTTTCATATATTTCCTAAATTGCCTGCGGGCAACCAGCTTTGATCTGCCGGGCCAGCATTGTTTTTAGAGGTAGTCCTAACATATGAATATCTTGAAGTTTTTATTTGTGTTCCTTTATGTATGTTATGTATTAACCAGTGGATTTTATCATTTTAAGTGTAAAGACAAGACCTATTTGGACGATTTTATATTTAAATTTCTATTAACGCTATACAGCAATCATACCAAAATTATATTATTGTACAACGTAATGTATAAAAAGCAATAATTATTTATTTAGTGCTCGTGCATACTGCTTTATTACAAGCTGACATTCTAAAATCTTACTATGCATCATCACATGCAAACAATAACATGCGTGGCAATTTTAAAATAATGTTATACATCTGACTTGATAATTAAAATATATCAATTAACTAGGAATGTTAATGAATATTCAAATATCGAGAACTTGGGATTCGAATATTTTATCAACGCAAGTCAGCTAGAAGACCTTCACAATAAAGTCCTTCGCCCCGAACATGACTCGAATCCACGCGGTGGGAAGTTTAACGGTCAGAGGAGTTACAAGTCGGCCACTTTACCACCACGCTAAGATCGCCCCCCCCCCCCCACACACACACAAAGTTTATTAATATTAAACAAAACATTAACAGATCTGCCACGGGCGCCACCTCCTTCTCTTAAATGCGTGAAGATCTTTTCATATCAAGCGTTGTTAAGACAATTTTAACATTGGGATTTTTAATTTATTCATTATTGTGTATTATTTTGTATTTGTTTAATCTATAAACCGCATTCTTACGATAGACTGTGACCTATGTTTAATATGTCAGGCTATATGTTATTTAATTTTCTAGTATTCCTAAAGTATATGGCTTAGAATCCAAATTAAACTGATAGCCGAGTTGACATCCTGCTTAATGGTTATATTTTTAATAAATATATTTCTTTGATTTGTTCTTGTCTATTCTTTCTGTTAATTGTCTGAAACGTTTTTAACGAGCAGACACAGTCGGTGTAAATATTTATTGTTGATTTTGTTCTATTTGAACACAATTAATTGCTTCTTTAATTGCAACACAATTAATTGCTTCTTTAATTGCCAATAATTCCTATCTAAATACAGAATTCTTACTAATTTAATTTTGCCTTGTGTATGATACTGTTGGATTTCGTACATTGTAAGGAGGCCGAGTTGAACTTTTACTATAACACTATACTTCATTTGGTATGTTTTTTTCGCAGCGTAACGTAATGTGACATAACGTTAACCGTACAGTTTGTTGTACCAAAGTGTACACCATATTACGGTGTATTGTATAAATTTTTCAATTGTAACGCATGTTGTGTATGGTATCAAACCTTAAATTAAATGGTATCGTGTAAAACGCGTACATGGTAGCGTACATCGAACGTACTCGTAATGTACAGTTGTTTGGGTGTAGCGGATCTTAGAGTATTGCGGATCAGCCAAATCTGAGCTGGATACAACTTTTGTAGATTTAAACAAAATAAAAAGCCTAGCATTAGAAAAAAATGATGTCCTGTTAGGATTTCTACGCAGACATTTTCAGCCTTGCAGTTTGCAATAACCGAAAATGATGGCGTAACCAGACCAAGGTCACTGGAAGTTGACATTTCTACGGAGATAAAAATACGAAAGTGCAAATCAAGAGCAAATGTATCAGCAATGTAAGGTAATTGACCAAAACCAATGGCATAAATTGATGGGGCTATATGTCCTTTATCACCGCAAGAAAGTGTTTGTTCTTTGGACATTTGTTTATATATGTATAAGCAGAAAAAGGGACGCACATATTTTAGGGTATTACGGAGCATCAAATGTAGGGGGCCTTTTCATTAGTGAACTTGAATACGAATATGTCAGCTTTGAGTTTGAACACTATACACCAACAAAAGTCCTCCTCCTCCTCACCTTTTTTAATATATCATCAGCATCAACAGCATCAACCTTTTTCAGAACAAAATGGTAAGACGAGCACATAAAAAATCTGTGTGACGAAATCAGGTTGAATCTAGCCGTAAAAAATGCAAAAACCAACAAGAAAAAATACCTTTCACCTGGAAAGACAGTGCGTGCTCGGAGAGCTAGAGAAAGACAATGTATCTATTGGAAAATCTGCAGTTCTTAGCTGCTATTGTTCAAAGAGAAAAAAGGGCAACTCCGTTTACATATTCTCGGCCAGAATAGGAATAACAGTTTAATAAATAATATTTTTGTTTGCTCATAGACATACAGATTTGTGACTTGGTTCCTGTCATGTTTTATGCCAAACAGATTCACTGTTTTACTGATCATTTACAATCCAATAAAATCATACACCCAATATGCTATGATAAATATATATGATATATGAAGTTAACTGTTTACAACTTACACTGCATAAGGTATGCAACCACTTTTAGGTATGAAAAATAGATCTCAAAATACTATGGTGTTTAATGTATGTTGAAATACATGACCTTTCTTGGTGTTCAATCCTTAGTATTGTATTTTTATGCAATATGGACAAATGTTGATTAGTTAGATTGTGTTCACATATGATCTAGTCAGTGGCATTTTGTGTACATTTTATATCATTTCATAAAAAATTGTTGAGGAGAAGTTTTGGTTTCCTTTTAATGATTTGCATTTGTCACAGATTTGTTCTTACTTTTCGCTTGGCTTGCATGTGAAATACCTTTGTTCTGTGCCTTTTTCGGAGTTTGGTATATGTTGCAATACTCATAGGACTTTGTCATATATTCTTATTCATGATCACAGCAATGTTACTTGTGCAGTGTGGCGGTCGTAAAAAATCTCCCCGTGCATGTAATCTATGTTGACATTTAATTCATCCTATAAGGATTGTTACGTGTATTTCCTTTGATTGGCATTGAACAAGGTTTCAAATTGGTTTGTAAATTTTATCTATAATATATATGACACTTAAATTATGTATATCACAGAATAACCCAGTTGTGTCTACACCTCTTTAAGCATTTGGCCTTATTTGTTTTTTAAAACAACTTGTTATCTTTCACATACATCTCGTACTAATAACGAAATAAAGCAGCCACATTTTAGAAAATTTCTTATTAAAATCTGTTATGTTTGCTTGAATGCACGTTTGTTTTTCGGATGTCTTACTGCTTGCACATCACTTTGTCTTAGCCTCCTATCAAATTCTGGTAAATTCATACTAATAAAATTAAGGATTGTTGTAAAAACTAATAAATGACCTGACAAAATAGTACAAAATGCATGTGATTTAGTCATTGTAAGTTAAAACTTTAAATTCCAATCACTGATTTCAATTAAAATTTACTTAATGTTATTTGGTCTTGTATTTATATGTCATCCCAATTAACTGTGTGTGTGCTTGTGTGTACGTGCTGTGTGTGTGTATTATGTGCGTGCAGTAGTTGTTTTCTTGGGTGATACGCCGTTTCTGGGGCTTTAAGACGATCCCTAGGATTGATCCCTTAATTGATCTACTACTACCCAAATTGATGCATATAAAAAGCTGAAGCGTTTGAAACAAATATACGTTCGAGATTAAAATGGTTAGCATTTTTGGAAAGAGGACATTGTTTGCAATATAAAACCATATTCTGTATTTTGAAAACACTTGTTTCTAATGCGTATGCAGCGAAAATATCATCATTGATCCGCTAAACCCCAGACGACTGTATTTAAATAATATCGTGTGACAACACTAACGGTTCCAGAACTATACTCAATTCCTATTGTTATTATCATTATAATTGGTATCACTACCACGACAGCTCACAATCTCTTATAAATGGTAGCTCTGCCTTTTAGTTCGTTTCGAAAAGGCAAGGCAATTCTCACTTACATTATATGTGTTGATGCCATCATAAATTGTCAAAACTATTGCTCACGCCTTTTAATTATCATGTTATATCTTAAATGTATCTTATATCTTTCATATTGTGTGTATGAATGTCGCATTCACTTCTATATATCCCTTATAGTCATGCTGTTACGCACTAGATATATGTACACGGTTGTATTTTAAGTAATTTTAATAATCAACGTTTGCATTTGCTTATGCCAGAAAATGAAACAGGAGGGCCATGGTGGCCCTTAATTGCACACCTGTGGACACAGGCTTTTAGTAGGCTCATATCTAGCGCCAAGTAATTAAGAGTTAATTACTTTAGAAATCTTTGGTGAAGGTTGGATCATTAGTGTGGCCACTGTGCTAATAATATTTTCTATAAATTGACCTAGTAACCTACTAAATCCATTTAATTTATTAATTAATAATATTATTTATTTATGTATATATATATATATATATATATATATATATATATATATATATATATATATATATATATATATATATATATATATATACATCCAACTTCCAACTTAGTAACTGGATTTGATCAAGTAAGATTAAGATTGGCTTGTAAATGTGGCCTTTAGTGTGTTCAGATGCTTTTTCTGAGATTTGACCCAGCGACCTACTTTTTGACCCCTCGTGACCCAACAATGAACTTATCCAAGATTTCATGCAGACAAACATTCTGACCAAGTTTGTTAAGACTGGGCTATAAATGTGGTCTCTAGTGTGTTCAAAATGTTTTTACTAAGATTTGATCTAGTGACCTACTTTTTGAACCCATGTGACCCAGTTATAAATTGATTCAAGATTTGATGCAGACAAACATTCTGATCAAGTTTCGTTAACAAATGCTTATAAATAAGGCCTCTGGTGTGTTCACAAGGGTTTTTTCTAGGATATGACCTATAAACCTCTTTTTTGTCCACACGGGATCCAGTTTCGAACTCAAATATTTCTTGCAGACAAACTTTCCGACTAGGTTAAGTGAAGATTGTGTCATCAATGTCGCCTCTAGTGTGTTAACAAGGGCTTTTAAAGATTTGATCTAGTTCCACTTTTTGAACCCCAATGACCCTGTTACAAAGTCAGCCAAGATTTCATGCAGTTAAACTTTCTGGTCAAGTCTGCTGAATAATGGGTCATGAATATGGCCTCTAGCTTGGTCACATTGCTTTTCTAATATTTGACCAAGCGACCTTCTTTTTGACCCTACATGACCACATTATAATAATATCCACGATTTCACGCAGGAAAACAAGGGGCCTCTAGTGTTTTCACTAACAAATTATTGCCGCTGCAAGACACACGACGGACAAAGGGGTATCCCAACAGCTCATCCTGACTGGTTTTAACCAGTATCAACTATGGGCCAGATCATTACTCAAAAAGCTAGTTTTTATGTCGACCCAGCTATTTTCAATGTATTAGATATAGTGAAACTTTTGTATATCACCTTAAAAAAAGAAGAAAATTACAGAAAGTTGACAGAGTGTTGTTGTTTTTGATTATATTTCTCATTTAAGTTTCATCGGGTAAAGATGTGGGGTAGAGATCAATCCACCCATTTATTACATACCTGTTAAGATAAACAACACACACACACGCACACACACACACACACGCGCACACAAACGCACGCGCGCGCGCTCACACACACACACACATTCATGCACCCATTAATTCAGTCATAAAATACCTATGTTTTGATACAACACTAATACACCAATCTATTCACTCATAAACTAAACCCATCCATTCATACAATACACCCTCATCCATTCGTACAATAAACCCCCATATATTCATACAATACACCCCATATATTCATACAATACACCCCATCCCTTCATACAATACACCCCCATCCATTCATACAATACTCAACTATCCATTCACCAAAACAATACAAAACAATACTTCCCAACTCAACAAACCACCCATTAAATACCTCCTCAGCCACCCAGGGCTCCCGCTGGGTTGTTTTAGGTCCGAGCCAACCAATGAGCCAAATTTGAAAATTATGCGCCACTTTTATATTTCATGAGCCATTTTTATGAGCCAAATTTACGCGTCAATTTTGATGTTATTTTTGTAGTATGTATATGTATGTTTGTTAACATGCAATTTTTTTTATTTTAATACAGTTTTTGTATATTGAATTGAGAATGAAAAGAAAACAACGTGAACGTTTTATTTACATAAACATTTGAATATGTTTTATATATAAATCGACAATCCGGTACTGTCCAATTAGTGATCGCAACAAACATTTGGCTGGCTGCTTTATTATCGTTTCGCAAATTACACTAATCCTACCCTGAGGCGATGTTTATTCGGCAGTTATGTACACAACATGTCAACACAACAATGCCCTCAAGGTGAAGGCCGCTGCGCAAGTTTGACTGGCTATCGAGTTTCTCCTTGCTAGCATATCACAGTGCGCGTAGAAATGGTTACCAGTCTTGGCCGCTTAGCGATTCACAAAAAAATAATGCCGAAAAAATCGTGCGCCATAAGGATGCGCCAATTTTGAAAAAAATGAGCCACTTTTTTTGTTTTTGCGCCAATGGCGCATTTGGCGCATGGCAGCGGGAGCCCTGCCACCCTTTTATAAAGCATCCACACGTCAATCCACCAATACAATACCCAGCCATCCATACAGTACCTACCCTATCAAACAATATTTAACCTCCTATACCATACCTACCCACCTAAACTACCTATCTATACAATTCCTACCCACGCATGCAATACCTGCATTCATGTACATTAGCTTCCCACCCATACTATAGTTAACCATACAATACCTACCCACATATACAATATCTGCACCCCTATAAAATACCTAACCATACAATACTTTAGGGTTGGGAAATCGGTTGCGAATCATAATCGACCATCGGATGAAATCGGTTGCCACTTCCGATGCGATTTCACCGATTATAATCGGTTTAATAATCTACGCAGTGTTGAGTTCACAAATGGTTTTTGCTTAGTAGCTTACTTAATTACTCGATACTATAGTGTACTTGCTGCCCCTTTCTACAAAACATTTGGTGTTTAAAGAACAAAAAAGAAACCAAATCTTTCACTTGCTTTCATTTTTATATGCTCGTAAATCTCAAGTATCACCATTTAAATTTTCAGAGTGATTACCCTTTACGGCCGGATAAGTGTTAAAGCCAGAACCCGAACCTTTATTTGAAGTGCGTTCGCAATCTTCTGTTAATCGATTATAAGAAAATGACATCGATTAACGGCATCGAGAACATTTGACATGCCGTTAATCGATATCTTCCGATCATCGGCGCATCACTACAATACTTACCCAGCAATACAATCACTGCCCTCCGATACAATACCTACCCTTTTATACAATACTTACCCACCTATACAATTCCTAACCAGCCATACAATACCTGCATTTTCATGCTTTACCTACCCACCCATACAATATCTACCCATCCATACAATACCTATCTACCCATACAGTAGCTCCCCTCCCATACCATAGCTGCCCTCCTATAAAATACCTACCCACCCATACAATAATTGCCTTCACATACAATAGCTGCCCACCCATATAAAACATGCCCTCCCATAAATGCATACCCTTTCATACAAACCTACCCACCTATACAATTCTTAAACACTGATTAGTGCTATAAAATTTGACGTGGGTTTAGACCCCATGTGATTCAGATAATT
The DNA here is from genome assembly GCA_007844125.1 of Sinonovacula constricta. Classification (NCBI taxonomy): domain Eukaryota; kingdom Metazoa; phylum Mollusca; class Bivalvia; order Cardiida; family Solecurtidae; genus Sinonovacula; species Sinonovacula constricta. The sequence goes on along the minus strand of CM017563.1, from coordinate 1,379,682 downwards.
TCATCATTGATTTCTAGCAGGCAAACATTCTGGCCCAGTTTAGTGACAATTGGAAGATAAATTTGACCTCAGGTCTGACCATCAGTGTTTTTTTCTTCTTAATCTGACTTAGTGACCGACATTCTATCCCCATGTCACCCAGTTACGAAGTCATTTATGATTTTTTTTCCAGACGAACCGTCTGAATAAGGTTGATGAAGATTGTGCCATAAATGCGGCATCTAGAATGTTCAAAAGTTTTTTTTTTCTAAAATTTGACATAGTGACCTACTTTTTGACACCATGTGACCCAGTAAAAAAGTCATCCACGATTTCTTGCAAACATTATGATCAAGTTCGGTGAAGATGGGCCAGTAAATGTGTTCTCTGTGTTCACGATTCTTTTTTTTTTTTTTTTTTTCAAATTTGATCCCACATAACATTTGTTATTGCATCATCATAAAAAAGAAACCAAGCACTACTACAACTAAATAATATCATTTATATGACCAGCCTATATCGACCACCGCCATAGTTATGCATCTGACCTACCTTGTTTGTCGAGTGCTGGTAATTTATTTTTCCGTTCGCTCTTCTTCTGTTTGATGCTGCCGAACTTACTGGAACCTGGTGGACGATAAATAAGTTACAAGGCAATTTTTAGTAGTACATGTACATGCATTAAATTTAAAACATCTGTAACAGTTCCGTTAGCATAAGTTATACTTCAAAAAGAATATCAGTCATATGACCAGCATATATAGCTATGCCCCTGACCTACCTCGTTTGACACGTGCAGAACTGATAACCTTCTGTTGGCTCTTCTTCTTAATGCTTCCCGATGCTGAGTCGTCATTGGAACCTGGTGGGCAATAAATAAGTAACAAGACAATTTTCAGCAGTATATCCATTAAATTCAAAATATCTAGAAACTTGCAGTTAGTATTAGCTCTTGTATGAAATAGGTAGGAGCTTTTGCTATTAACTTGTCATAAAATTTCATAAATAGTCAAACCTGACATTGCATACTTCAACCGATCGATGGCATGCCGTATATGATTTGCAAGTAAATTTCCGTGTAGAACTTTGACCAGGCGTATTGAATTCCAGACATTGTTTTGTGTTGATTAATGGGATTCGTTTATCTACAGCTGCAGACAATGGGTAAACGTTGCTGTCAAAACTGTTAAGATTTATGCGGCAAAAATTAATTGCTTAAATTGCTTTACGGTACGATATTTGTGTCACTGAAATGGTGTAAAATTTAAGATACATTTCTGGCTATTTTGACAGTAGTGTCAGTAGACATTAAGTTTGACCTATTATCAATTATTGATCGATTTTCATCTCTTTTGTGCTTGTTTTAAAACGTCTGTCAAGATCAACCACCGATTACTGGATGGCTATTGTTAAATGGTCATTTTCGATTGTTTTTTTTTATAGCTTTGCTATTTGAGTATAAAAGGCATTAGGAAAATTGAGGACAATCATTGGCCTTTGTCCGTTATAAATTCGAAAGTGAGTAAACAATCTGAGCATTGAGAGCCTAGTTTAATGTGTAACCCATTTTATAAAATTAGTTTATTCAGAGAATGATTCTACTGCAAGTGTTTGTATATAAAATATTACAATTAACTCTTCAATTATTTTTAGATCAAAGAAAACAATTAAGGGATTACATTCATAGACTTAAGTCAGAGTTAATACCATCATACAATATAATGAACATTTGCCAGCAAATAAGTTTGAACACTGATTGATAAAATAATTATGTTTATGCAAACCAGGCAGTTAGAGCAATTTAAATCTATTTTCAAGCGTGCACCTTAAAATTTGAAACTTAAATATTTATCTTTTCAGGCTAAAGAAAAATTATAATCTTAATCAAATGACTTCATCTGTTCTTTATCCACTTGTTTAATAAAACATAATATCAGAAATGATGCATCTTAGAGCTGGTATCTGACGGTTTACGTAAATCAATTACATGTAACAATATCTTACACCTATCTGGTAAATTTCTGGCATAATCTCTCTAACAACTCATAAAGTCTAAGTAAAGATGAATCTGACACTACTCAGTTGTTAGACAGTATACATCGTGAAATAAATCGCTCGTCATTCTTCATAAATCTATAAATAAGCATGATGGGAATGTCTGATAAAAGTAAATGTGGATGTAAGGGCGGATGGTCCGGGTTAAGATATAATGTTGCATCAATACCTAACCACCCATACAATGCATGCCCACCTATACAATACCTACCCTAACATACAAAACCTACCCACCCACACAATAACTACCCACCTATACAATACCTACCCTCACATATAAAACCTATCTACCTATACAACACATACCCTCACATACCTTACCTATCCACCCACACAATACCTACCGACCAATACAATACCAACCTACCCATAAAATACCTACCCACCTATACAATACCAACCATCAAATACAATACATACCGTCACAGACAATACTTACCATCCAATACAATACCTACCCTCCCATACAATACCTGCCGTTCTATACCATACCTACCCTCCAATACAATACCTACCCACCCAGACAATACCCATCCACCCATACAATACCTACGCTCACATACAATACCTACCCTGCCATACAATACCTACCCACCCATAAAATACATACCCGCCCACACAAAACCTTCCCACAAATACAATACCTACCCTCACATACAATACCTACCCACCCATACAATACCTACACTCCCATATAATACCTACCCTGCAATACAATACCTACCCTCCCATACAATACCTACCCTCACATACAATACCTACCCCCATACAATACCTACCCACCCATACAATACCTACCTTCACATACAATACCTACACCCAGACAATACATACCGTCAAATACAATACCTACACTCACATACAATACCTACCCTCCCATACAATACCTACCCTCCCATACAATACCTACCCCCACACACAATCCTATCCTCCCATACAATACCTACACTCTCATACAATACCTACCCTCCCATACAATACCTACCCTCCCATACAATACCTACCTTCCCATACAATACATACCCTACCACACAATATCTACCCTTCCATACAATACCTACTCTCCCATACATTACCCTCCATCCCATACACTACCTACCCACCCATATAATAGCTACCTATCTATACAATACCTACCCACCAATACAATACCTACCCACCTATACAATACCTACCCACCCATATAATAGCTTCCCACCTATACAATACCTGCCCACCAATACAATACCCACCCACCCATACAATACCTACCACCTTGCAATACTTACCCTCCCACACAATACATAACCTCGGCAACAATACATACCGTCCAATACAATACCTACCCTCCTATAAAATACCTACCCACCCATACAATACCTATCAACCTATACAATACCTACCCACCCATACAATACCTACCCACACATACAATATATACCTACATATACAATGCCTACCCTAAATACTAAACTTACCCACCCACACAATACCTACCCACCTATAAAATACCTACCCTCACATACAAAACCTACCAACCTATACAACACATACCCTCACATACAATACCTACCCACCCACACAATACCTACCCACCAATACAATACCTACCCACCCATACAATACCTACCCACTCATACAATACCAACCCTCAAATACAATACCTACGTCATATACTATAGTTACCCTCCAATACAATACCTACCCTCTCATACAATACCTGCCGTTCCATACAATACCTACCCTCCAATACAATACCTACCCACCCAGACAATACCCATCCACCCATACAATACCTACCCTCACATACAATACCTACCCTCCAATACAAAACCTACCCACTCATAAAAAACCTTTCCACACATACAATACCTACCCATCAATACAATACCTACCCTCACATACTGTACCTACCCTCATATAAATACCTACCCTCCCATACAATACCAACCCACCCATACAATACCTACCCACCCAAATAATAGCTACCCACCTATACAATACCTTCCTACCAATACAATACCTATCCACCTATACAATACCTACCCTCACATACAATACCTACCCTCCCATAGAATACCTGCTGTCCCATACAATACCAATCCTAACATACTATACCTACCTTCACATACAATACTGATCCTCCCATACAACACCGTTCCACCCATACACTACCTACCCTCACATACAATACCTACCCACCAATAAAATACCTACCCACCCATAAAATACCTACCCACCCATACAATACCTACCCACCTATACAATACCTACCCACCCATACAATACCTACCCATCCATACAATACCTGCCGTCCCATACATTACTAAACCACCAATAAAATACCTACCCACACACACAATACCTACCCACCCATACAATACCTACCCACCCACACAAAACCTACCCAACCATACGATACCTACCCACCCACACAATACCTACTCACCAATACATTACCTGCGCATTTATACAATATCTGCCGTCCAATACATTATTTACCCACCAATACAATACCTACCCTCACATACAATACCTACCCACCCATACAATACCTACCCACCCATACCATAGCGAAAGATTGTGTAACCATTGTTTAGAAAGATTAAACACACATGTTGTTGAAGATGAATACCATGTAATGTTTATCTGTCCCAGATACGATGAACCCAGAACTCGGTTATTACTTAGTTGGTATAAAGGGAGTAGAAATAGAATAAATTTTATAAACCTGATGACATCAAATAATGATTTAGTATTGAAACAACTGTGTTATTATGTGTATGAAATTATGAAGTGATGAAGATATATGTAACGATAATAACATAACTTGTGTTTTGTATAGTTGTATAATTATGTAAATTGTATTATGGGCCTAAGGCCTTTAGGTACAAATAAAATTTCTGTTCTGTTCTGTTCTGTATACCAAAACTACCCACACTAACAATACCTACCCACCCATAATATACGTATCCTCCTATTCAATACCTACCATCACAAACAATGCCTACCCCCATACAATACCTACCCTCTCATACAATACTTACCCACCCATACAATACCTACCACCATACAATACTTACCCTCCCACACAATACCTACCCTCCCATACAATACATAACCTCTCGGCAACAATAAATACCGTCCAATACAATACCTAACCTCCCATACAATACCTACCCTCCCATACAATAACAACCCTCAAATACAATTCCTACCCTCACATACAATACCTACCCTCGTATACAATACCTACCCTCCAATACAATACCTACCGTACCATACAATACATTCCCTCCAATACAATACCTACCCTTATGTACAATACCTAACCTCACCAAAATATCTACCCTCCCACACATAACCTACCATTCAATACATTACCTACACTCCCATAAAATACATACCCTCCAATACTATACCTACCCATCTATACAAAACCTATCTTCCCATACAATAACAACCCTCACATACAATACCTACACTCCAATACAATACCTACCATTCCATACAATACCTACTTTCCCCAACAATACCTACTTTCTCATATAATACCTACCGACCCTCACAATATCTAATCACCTAGACAATACCTACTGCCATACAATACTTACCAACCAACAAAAAGGAATATGTAATGATTATTACCTTCGCTTGCAATTGACCTTTTTTGCCCTATTGTAGCCTTTAAATATATCACATCACCTTCCATGTTTGAAACCTTCACACTGTTTTCCTTCATTTCGACTTCAATGTTTGATATCCTCACATTCTGTTGTGAAATCTCAGAACTCTGTTTTTCAAGTGTCTGTTGAATTTCTTGGAGAGAAACATCTTTACGTTTCCAAATTTCAAGCTCCGTCCTCCATTCATCACCGTTGACAATTTCCTCTTTTTCTACTGTATCAATGAAATCCTTAAGAGAAATGTTGGTGCCAAATTCTAATTGAGCTTTAGTTAGTGCAGTACTTATTAGTTGCCAATTGTTCATAAATTCATCACTGTTCATAGATAAATGGCAAACGTGACCATACAAACTGTTTCTGAGATCTCGTATGCCATCCAATGCTATTTTTTGTGAGGATTGGGGTTGGATAATAAAGTTTGAAATGATGCAAGTCAAAAGTGTTATATCAAGAATTTCGATGTCTGAATGTGGAAACAGCTTGTCCAACTGACTGGAGCTTAATATATTCTTTTTACGTAAGACCGTAAGATCACTTTCACATGAGGTTAAAAACTGATCCAAGGAGCCAGGACTACAACTTTTCTTCAAGAATTCTTTCAAAATCGACATGCCACCTTCTATTAAGAGTCGGCTGCACTTGTACCAGTTGGTCCTTTCTGGCAAAATAGAGGTCGCCATCTCGTTTGGCTATATGCAGGACCCTGAAGTGCACACAATATATATTAGCATTTTAAACAGTTCTCATCAGAATTTCTGATCTCGAAACGTAGAAGCCCTACTTAGTGTCATCAAGTATTTGCGGATAGTGTATTTTATATCAAATAGTCTGACATTCTAGCTAGGTTTAGTAAAGATATGGCCATACCTGTGGCCTGTATCATGTTCACAAGATTTTTCTAATATCTGACCTAGTGACCAAGTATTTGACTCCACATGACCCCGTAACATCCTAGATTTAAAAGCAGGCAAACATTCTGGTCAAGTTTGCTAAATATTTGGTCATTAATAACGTGTTTACAAGGTTTGTCTTCTATTTGATCTAGTGACCTATTTGACCTCACGTGTAATTACGAAATGATCAGATATTTCTTGCAGGCAATCAAGCATGTTCACAATGTTTATCCTAAAATTTGACATAGAGACCCACTGTTTCACAAAACGTGGACAAGGAACAAACTGATCCTAGTTTTAAAAGCAGGCAAATATTCTGTTCAAGTTTGGGCCATTAATGTGGCTGCTAGCTTGCTCACAAGGTTTTTTCTAATATTTGACCAGGTGGCCTACTTTTCGACACCACTTGACCCAGTTACGAACTAACAGAAGATTTTATGAAGACAAACATTATAGCTAAGATTGTTGCAGATTGGATAGTGAAAGGGTCATCTAAAATGTTCACACTGTTTTTTCTCAAATTTGCACTAGTGACTATCTTTCTGATCCCACGTGACGAACCCATCCGAAACTGCTTGCAGGCAAACATTCTGGCCAAGTAAAGTGAAGATTGGGCCATAAATGTGACCTCTTACTTGGTCACAATGTGTTTTTTTCTAATATTTGACCCCACGTGACTCAGTTACAAAGTTGTCAGAGATTTCTTTCAGACAAACATTCTGGCCATGTTTCTTAAAAAATGGGCTATAAATATGGCCTCTAACGTGTTTTTTTCTGGAAGATTACCTTTAATGGCATTGATGTAACAAAGCCAAAGTTAATAAGGAGGTAATTAACAGCTTAGTGCCTTACTGAGTGGCAAGCTGGACTATAAGAGACGTATGAAACAGGGTTTAATAGGAAAATGATTGTAAAAATAGATGAGAGGATTCACAATTTTTGTGTTAATTGGCAGAATGTGAAAAATAGGAGTAACTTTACAGGGAAGGAAAATGTACGATTTAGAGAGGGAGTTAAGAGAGGCAATGAAAGTGTTCTGAGGCAGAGATGAGAGAGAGGAGGGTTGAGACAGGGCTTAGAGAAAAAAAGTTATGCATCATGAAATGAATAAGTAAAGATTAGGAGAGAGAGAGAGAGAGAGAGAGAGAGAGAGAGAGAGAGAGAGAGAGCAGAACTGTGTAGAAATGAAAGACCATCGAATAGACATGGCTGGACTGCTGTAATTATTACACCCCATGCACGAAGCTTAAGCATCTTAACGCTTTCACAGATTTGACCTAGTGACATTAGTTTGACCCCACATGACCTTATAACGACCTCAGCTAAGATTTCATGCAGACAAACATTCCGACCAAGTTTGACGAAAATTATAAATGTGGCTTCTAGTGTGTTCACAAGACTTTTCTAAGAGTTGACGTTGTGACCTGCATTTTGACCCCACGTGACCCAGTAACAAGCTTATTCAACATCTTATGGAGACAAACTTTCTTACCAAGTTTTTGTGAAGATTGGGCCATAAATGGGACCTCTAGTGTGTTCGCAAGCTTTTATATAACATTAGTGACGTAGTGACCAACTTTGTGACCCCATGTGTCCCAATTACGAACTCATCCAGGGTTTCATGCAGACAAGCATTGTAACCAAGTTTGATGTCGTCTGAATATGCCGGTTCTTGCGTGACCCATCGTCTTCATTTGATTGACATTTCTGCCAGGTTGTTTCAAAATCCCTCAAGAAATGTCAAAGTTACTGAGCGGACACGGCCAACAGTGCACTTATGGGGATTATGAATTTGACCTGTAAAGTGTGACACTGACCTTTGAGTAACCGACCTGGGTCTTGAGCGTTACACGTCGTCTTCGTATGTTTCAAATTTCTTCCAGATTATTTCACAATCCCTCAAGAAATGACCGAGTTGCTCAACGGACGGGACCACCATTGCACATCCCGGGATTATGACTTTGACCTAAAAGTGTGACCTTGACCTTCGAGTAACCGACCTAGGTTTTGTGCGCAACACGTCGTCTTCATGTGTGTGACTTTTCTGCCAGGTTATTTCCAAATCCCCTCCAGAAATGACAGAGGTACTGAGCGGACACGACGACCAGTGCAAAACTTGGGATTATGACTTTGACCTATAAGTGTGACCTTGACCTTCGAGTAACCGATCTGGGTCTTGTGCTCAAAACGCCGTCTTCATGTGTTTGGCATTCCTGCCAGGTTATTTCGAAAATCTCTCAAGAAATGACAAAGGTACTTAGCGGACAAGACCACCATTGCTCTTCTAGGGAATATGACTGACCTGTAAGTGTGACCTTGATCTTTGAGTAACCAACCTGGGTCTTGTGCGCGACACGACCACCAGTGCCTTACCTGGGTTTATGACTTTGACTTTTATGTGTGATCTTGACCTTCGGGTAACCGACCTGGGTCTTGTGCGCTACACGTTGCCTTTATGTGTTTGAGATTTCTGTCGGGTTATTTCAAAATCCCTCAAGCAATTACTGAGTTACTGAGCGAACACAACCACCAGTGCACTTCTTGGGATTATGACTTTGACCTGTATGTGTGACCTTGACCTTCGAGTAACCAACCTGGGTCTTGTGCACAACACGTCGTCTTCATATGTTTGACATTTACGCCATTTCTTTTCAAAATCCCTCCAAAAATGACAGAGGTACCGAGTGGACACGACCACCATTGCACTTCTAGGGATTATGACTGACCTGTACGTGTGACCAACCTGGGTCTTGTGCGGAACACTTCGTCTTCATGTAATTAACATTGCTGCCAGGTTATTTCAAAATCCCCCCAGAAATGACAGATTTACTGAGCAAACATGACCACCAGTGCACTACCTGGGTTTATGATTTTGACTTTTAAATGAGACCTTGGGCTTCGAGTAACCGGCCTGAGTCTTTTGCGCGACACGTCGTCTTCATGTGTTTGACATTTCAGCCAAGTTATTTTACAATCCATGCAGCAATGGCGGAGTTTTTGATCGGACATAAATATCGGACAGACAGACGGACAGACGGTTCTACTACTATATGCCCGCCATAAGTTTAATAGGCCCATGACTTAACTTGGATTGACATATCAAACAATAAAGGCGGACAATATAGAAAACAACAACTGCGAAAAGTAATGTAAAGAATGAAGGCGACTGACCTTGCACCTGACTCTATTGATCCTAAAAGAAACAGCCCTGCTTCATCAAGATGTATGTTAATTATTAGCAGGAATTTAAATCGAATCCTCAAACGATATTCGAATATTCGTTACGTGTGTTCCAATTATATTCGAATATATGAAATTCATTTGCATCAGCGTGGCACATGACAAGATAATTCGGCCTAACACGCGTTTCATTATATTTGCGTTGACTTTTAACATTACTCATCTAACTTTATGCAGAAACGCAAGAAGATTTATCAGTAGTATTCGAACCCGCCCTTACTTATTCTAAAGTATGAGTTTATGCAGACAATATGACTAAATTCCCAAATTAGTGGTAATATTGTGTTACATGGATTTGATATGGTCGGATACCAACTTTATAATATTCCGGAAAGAATTGATTTATTTTATACATTATCTCTGTATCTGCTAGTCTAACGGTTTTAAATATATAACTGTGTCGGTGATGTATTTGCATAGACAGAATTCACAAAATGAAATTACCCGGTAAAGTTTTTGATTTTACAGCACCACATTTATATAAATCTAAGACAAAGGCAGGAAACCTTTAGGGAACTTTCAAATACACTATATATTTTAGCCTATTTAAGATTGTTTTCGGTTCACATCCATTATCTCTGACCTACTGACAACTAGTTTAAGGGTCAACACATATCTCTTCTCCGAAATGGAAATAAATGTGACCTTTGTTTTTTTTTGTTCTGCATTTCGTTTCCAATTCCATCGTAAAGGTCCTCTTCATTCGGACTCAATTTACACATGTCTATAACCTTACAATACAGCATATAATTTAAAGTAACACACCAACTTACCTTAAAAAGCTCACCTTTTTACCCAAATATTTTGGATCCACATCGAAGTTCAAGATCTGTAAATTAGTAATAACAGCGTTTTTCCCACACATAACGGGTGACATTCAGTTCAATTTGAAAGTCAATGCCAGATTATAAACACTGTCTTCATCGTGCAGGTAAAGCCTACCAGTGGGGCCGGGAAATAAAATAACGCCAATGGGCGAGGGCTTATAAATCCCAAGCCGTGTGCAAAATCGATTTTCAAAAAAAAATGTAACCACCGTAGCCGTGTGCAAAAAAGTTCGGATAACACCGAAATTTATCGTAACTTTCCGCAGTAGTTTTTAGTTGGTATTTTTAAGGATTTCAGTCTTGATATTTTCAGATTAATTGTTTGTTTGTTTATTGGGGTTATCGTCCCACCAACAGTATTTCAGTTATCTGGAGACGATGTCCACTTAAAGCAGTTATAGTGCTGCCTCACTGTGTATAGCATGCCGTGGACACCTGGCATGATACCACACCCTGTCACATTATCCTGACACAGGGCCAACCAGTCGTGGAACTACCCTTATATTTGCTTGAGCGTTAGCAAGGGAGCTAGAACACTACCATTTTTAGCGACTTTGGTATGTCGCGGCCCGGGATTGAACCCGGGGCCTCCCGTATCTAAAGCCGACCCCTTTCCAGATTTATCAACATTCAAGTGCCTAAAGTTAAATGTAGCAATTATTTTAACTAAAAAGAAAATGTGATATCTTGCATTTTTACATTACGTCAACATTTACTACCGTTAAAACATACGCACCCAGGTTATTCACTTTGCTCATTTTAAGCTATAAGTGACTTTAACAGTAACTAAGTAGTATACAGTTGTAGAAATTATAGTGTTTGTGTTAAGTCAAATTACTATACATCCCTGTATGCAGTATTAGATTCAATGTTTACTTTTCATTTATTGTTCACTTTGGTTAAAAAGCAAAACGTATTACAATCTTATTTGATCAGCTGAGATTAAATCGTATTAAATGTGCATGGTAAATTAGGAAACACAAGTATTGTTGTAATAACTAACAAAAAATATACAATAAAATCAACAAGTGTAAGACAGTGCACTAAATTCTGCTGAATTTATGTATCCTGGCGGTTGAAGTGATTAGTTTAATCATTTGGGCTTCTCTTTGAAACGGTTAACTCCTCTAATAAATCACTTGCACAAGACAACGCATGTAGCCCTCTACAAGATAAAAGATTATAAATCAGCAATTTGATTGCGTACGATGATAAACTAGATAAAGGCTTCAGTACAAATGTAAGCTGTTTTCGTTAAATTTTAAAGACATAATTTTCATTGTTTGAAAAAGAAAATATTGGAGGCCATCGATCTGTACAGAGTGTGCGTGAGTGTGTGTGTGTGTGTGGGGGGGGGGGGTGAGTGTGTGTGTGTGTTTGTGTGTGTGTGTGTGTGTGTGTGTGTGTGTGTGTGTGTGTGTGTGTGTGTGTGTGTGTGTGTGTGTGTGTGTGTGTGTGTGTGTGTGTGTACTCTTGCATGCACGGGGCTCTGGGGAAAATTGCCGGTAAGAAAACTGCAACAAGTGAGGTCTTACTGGAACAGTGAACACGTCCTTGGTCGTCATCATATTCAATATAGCTTAAACCACATATTTTCTTATGGAACGTAACATAAATGTTTCTGGAAGGTATGCCCCACACGCCGTTGGCAACTAGCAAGTGTGTGGGAGTGTAGCGGTTTATCAATTTTGGATTTTTGGTGGAAAAAAGGTATGAACTTTTGTTTATTTAATTTCTATGTTTTCTAAATGTAATTTAGTGGCAATCAATATATCGATATCTGCATTTGACGTTGTTGTCTATATTAATTTGCTTTTTATTTTAATTTTCATCGGTGTTGCCTCCATCCCCAAATTCATAGAAATGATTTGTGACCCATAGAATTTTGGGGTGTCGTCCAGAAAATCAAACTGACACACTATTGATAAATGTATATGTCTAGATCAGATCTATATGTTGTTTTTGTTGCATTTGCAATTGTTTTCTACTTTTTTTAATTATAAAGCTTTCAGGTTTAAAAACATAGATTTTTGACTATTGACTGTCAGCATTGTAATTCCAGACTGCATCTTAACAATGGCATTGTGTGTTTTCTTTGAAGGAAAATAAATAGTTTGTTTAATGGCTAGTCTTATGCACATGATATGACATTATGGTCTGTCATGTCAGTTTTATTCATAACATATTCTCTGATGTAAAAAGTCAATTGGGAATGTCATACAGCCTCTCGGGTCATATAGCTCAGATACATCTTTGAATTTAAAAGAAAGATAAGTAAGATTAAAGGTATCAAACATCCATTCATTTATTTTATATTCCCCGTAATAGGTATAGAGACCTGATCCCACTCTATGGGAATTAATTCATTTTTGATCATATATACTCACAAATATAAACAAATATAAGCAACCTTTTCAGTTCATCTTGTTGATGACATGTTTAAAAATCTTTTTAGACCATAAATCATGTTTAACACAATGGCCATCGGTTCACAATATTTGTTAAGTGATGACGAAACTTTTTTGTTTTAAAATAAGTTTAAATATGAAACTTCAGAAAAGTCTACTCAACCACAAGAACAATGTTAATTGTGCATGCTATCCTCATTAAATGGTGTGTAAATTATTCAATGCATCATGTGTTAAGAGTACCCACTTAGTAATATTCCCAGTGCGAAGTGTAAAAGAATTAGTCCTCATTTTCAGATATTTGGTCAGGTCTTCAATTAAAAGCACTGGAGTTAAACCAATAACAAGTTATATTTACAAACTGCCATAGAGGCAACATGCAAAACTTCATCAATTTATCTCTGTTGGAAATGGGTGTCCCCAATCAGTAGTGAAACTCACGTATACTCATTCTACTCCTCTTGTACGTATGTGTGTGTGATGTGTGTGTATTTGGTGGCAAACGGGGACAGTTGTATGAAAACACACATTCCAACCGTGGACATCTATCAAATCAGAGACGTCCGCGGTTGTACTGCTGCTAAAACCTGTGCCTACAGGCACTGAAATATACTATATGTGAAAATCGCAGACATTGCTGCATGTCGCCCCTTAATCATATTGGTACGGACCACAATATACACACCCGATATGGACATGATATTTCTCTTACCTAGGCAGCCCAGTATATTGTTAGTTTCTTCAAAAAGGCATACATACTATTAGCTGCTATGTGGCTGTTTATGCGTAGTATTTTAAACATTCATACACAATGTGGCTGCCATAAAGTCCTCGTTTAAACATTATATTAAAAGACCACCACCACACAGAATCTAAGTAGTTCTGAAATCATTTCATTATCAACAACTCGCAACGCATTGACTTGAATAATAATAGCGGAAATACGTCATTGCTTTTTAAATCTACATACACATAAAAGAATTAAGTTATATATTATACAAAGTGGCTAAATTTGAAAGAAGGAATCAATAAGGATGCTGTCATTTAAGTTTAACAGAACTTCTCAGTATTGACGAATATACATAGTAACGATGTGTCCTAATAACAAACATAATTGCACAAATACATGAGTGCTAAAGGCACATTTGCATACATTTCAGAATATTATTGTCTTTTTAAAACTTGCATATCACGTATGAACAAAAAAAGTTTTACAAAAAAAGTATAAGACAAGTGATTCGAAAAATATCGCTTTTTAATAGGGATGTCAAAGGATTCTTAATTTGGTATCCGGATATCCGTCGAGCGATCCGAACGGATATCCGAATATCCCGATATAAATCTTAGTTAATTCTGATGTTGCAGTCGGATGTGTGCGGGGTTACTAACGTTTCCATTGACGTAATTAAATCGTCATTTTAATAGAAATAATTAAATCAACATTTTCATAGGCATAGGCACTTCATCAATTAAATAATTAATGAAATACGAACAATAAAAACATTTAGTAATTTTAATTCACAATAAAATGATTAAAAGTATTTTTGAAGTGATTGCGGAGGTTGGATGTGCCGCCGCCATACGCTAGCTCTACGCTGCAGAAATTACATTTTGCGTTGGATTTGTCTACGGACCTCACAAAATGTCGCCAAACATCGGACTGAAGATTGAAAGGCATCACTTTTGATTTGTTTAGGAAGTGGATGTGAATAAGTCAAGATCACCTTGATCGAATAAAAACATAATAAATTCATCAATCCAAACGGACTAAATTAAACATGAGTAACTGATCTTTGCCGACAAACCTGTTAATTGTCTACATAATGGTAGCTTTATCTCTTCTTAATACAGCCGAACAAACGAACTTAAAGATAATAATCCTCAATCAAAATAGCTTCAAATAATTGCTGGTAATTGGCAAATTATTTTACATAAGCTTTAGCACATTTCTAAAACTGTGAAGTTCATCAACAAAATTAAAGATAGTATTCGCTAAACAAAATGGATCAGTAGAATCTTCAAACGTTGGCGGTTAATTAGCATGTTATTATACATACCATCATGATTTAGCACATTTCTAAAACTGTGAAGCCAAATATACGATACTGCGTATCACCACCTGTCACCACCTGTCGATAATCCGTTACACCTGCGTATGCGTGAATGCACACTGACATGACAGCAGAAAGATAACTTAGCAAAATGGCCAAAACATTTAATTAAATGTTTAAAATTTTACATTTTTAAGCGAATATCCGGATACCAAAGTCGATTTGGATATCCGATGATTCGAACGGATATCCGAATATCCGGATATCCGTTGACATCCCTACTTTTTAATATTGTACTCTTACTTCTTTCTCTTTCAAGCACAACACAACGCCCGCAAACTGGAATTATATAAACATTCATTTATAAATAAAGCTGATTACTCTGATGACAAATCAAGCTTACCAACATCAGCATTAGTAGCAGGAGTAGTAGTAGTAGTTGTATTAGTAGTAGTAGTAGTAGTAGCAGTAGCAGCAGTAGTAGCAGCAGAAGTGGTAGTCATTGTATCAACATTCAAAAGGCCTTTCCGAAAAGTGAGTTACTTCCCTTTAATATTTGTCGAACATTTGGAACGCTTCGGCTCTGGGTGGTAATTCTTTTGGCAAGATTGCGGAAGCATCAGACGAAAAGTTTTTCAGTGATTCAATGATAGATCAGCTTTCGGCAGGTAAACTGAAATGCTACTTGCGTTTTCACAACAAGCAAGTGACCGGGAAGAAGGAGGAATTTGTTCTACAAACTAAAGGTGTTGGAAATCTTTCAAAATCGGACCATTCTGTGCATCGTAAACGGAGTAATGGTGGACTCTAATATGGCAATAAAATTAATGACTTCCAAGGGCCAAGTGATGCCTCCTGCATCAGAGATTAAGTTAATGGAATGATTATGATTTTTTGCCAACGTTAAGTGATAGGGACATATACAATTACTCTGTGTATAAGGCAGGAACAAAGAAGCCATTGAGGGCAAAATCATGTTATGACTATAAACATGACGGATGACAGTTGTTTCGCTACCCAGATTTTTCTCAACTGATGTTTCGCAACCTAGGTCTAGGATGTTTCGCTGCTATTAGTTTGTAATTGAAATAACAATACTAAAAGTTGTTGTTTTTGCATGTTACTGTGTGTATATTAGAATGTAACATTATTATAAAATAACCGTGTCTTTGTTGTCAGTTTACACTCATAATCTTTTAAAACTATTATTAAATTAAAAAATAGTTGTTGTCATTCTTGTCATTTAAAACCGTTCTTGAAGAGATATTGATAATTAGTGTATACGTTTATTAAACGTTCAAAATGGACATATTATATATTAAAAGTTGTTATCAGAATAACATGGAAACCTAGTATAATGGAAACATTTAAATAACAAGTCATGTTAAAATTTTATTTTTACATGCAATTATCTGTATGTGTACATACATAAAAAGCGAAAATAAAAATGTCACTAAAACTAAAGTCTGACTATTTATAATTGACAATCACATTTTAAGTATTTTTGATGGGTGGTCATTGATCATAAAAAAGTAAACAAGGGTGAAATCAAATGCTTATCTGCCGGTATGTTGATTGTTTCGCTTACTAAGAGTGTGTTAATTGGGCATTTTTTCTTGGAAGTGGCAAACTTCAGAAGGATAAAAGAAAATGGGTGCATCATTTGTCAACCCTTTAACCATTTTAACATGGCCGATGTTTGATTCTTTAGAGCTTTACAGTGAAATTAGATATTGATAGAAATGTTCTTAGTGCAATTATAGCGGATCTTATGCATAGGTAAAATTATCAAGAGTATATCGATACATAAAATTCAGACTATTGACTATGCACATACGTTGTTAAACGAGATAGCGAAACATCTGTAAATCAACATGTCCACAGCATAGAACACGTGCGTACGTAAGATGCAAAGTAATGACATCCATTCCCACTGCAAATTTGAAAAGAATCAAGATCATGATACCTGGGTATGCCTTTCTAAAGAGACAGACATGGTGTTTGCTACGGACTGTGATTATTAAACAGGATATTGATGTAAAGAAAGTCTCAACCCATTAATAACTTTTCCACAGAATATGCCTTTTTAAACTCAAAAGTGACGCTCGTGTCCATTGCCTTTATTTTTCGATGTATTGCTCATGACCTCAGTCCATTTACATTTCGCTTTAATGAACCGAGTAATGTTGGCGTTCAGATTTGGCTGGGTTTACTACCCGGAAGTAACAGGTGCGCGTTTACCGGAAATTAAATCTTAATTGAAGTGCAATATGTAGGGGCAGATAAATAATGTTTTTGGAAAGGGCTATACCATATTGACAGTGGCATCAATGCGTAATAAATATATCTTTTCCCTAATCGGCTAATCTTAGCGAGTCACGTGACCCACTAGTTGCAGAACGAGGGCATACGTGACATACTGCGTCTCGCAGTATCCATTGGTAGGTACACGGACGTCGTGTAAACTTTATTGACAACCTACCACCGTATATACATGGAGGTTTCCTTTCCCGTTTATTTTGTCAGAAAAATATTACAACAAACGTGAAAACCCACAGCAACAAAATACATTTTATTAATTCATAACGGAAGTATCAGCTAAACATTTAATACGTGTTCCTGTTCAAAAGAGATACATATATATATATATATATATATATATAGTATTTACTGAGATAATGTTATGTTTATTCCTGTACTTACTCAAAGAAGATGCTGAAAGACGTGTCAATGCATTTATCACAATTCCTTATGTTCACAAGCTTGTCTGAGAATTCACATAGTGACCCCACGTGACCCAATAAAAAAGTCATCCGAGATTGTATGACGACAAACTTTTTGACCAAGGTTGGTGAAGATTGGGCTATAAATGTTGCCTCTAGTGTGTTCAGAAACTGGTTCAAAGATCTGACTTTCTGACCTATTTTTGACCCCACGTGAACCAGTGACGAACTCTTCTAAGATTTAATGCAGGCAACCATGCTTATCAGGTTTGAAGAAGATTGGGCTTAAAATGGGCCTCCAGTGTGTTCACAACCTATTTCTAACTTTTGACCTAGTGACCTACTTTTTCACCCCAGTTAGAAACTTTGTCAACCATTTATGCAGACAAACATTCTGGGCAAGTTAAGTAAAGTTTGTGCTATAAATGTCGTCTTTAGCCTGACCACAACTTTTTCCTAAAAATGACCTTTTGTCCTACTTTTTGATCACAGATGACCCAATAATAAACTCATTAAAGATTTCATGCAGACAAACATTTTGACCAAGTCTAATGAGGTCTGAATAAAAACTGTGGCCTCTGGAATGTTCACAAGCTAAATTGTTGACGCCACACGACGGGCGACGGATGCCGGACGAAGGGGTATCAGAAAACCTCACTTTGAGCACGTTGTTCTCAAATGAGCTAAAGAAAAATCGGCTCTTTACTTGATCACTCAAGTCACTTTGTAGAGTGACTTCTGGGCAACCAGCAAGTCACGACGAAAAATATGCTATCAGTATAATCGAAATCAAGAACAAGATGATGTTCATAACTGCTGTTAATGTATTATTTTTATTAGTAGGGTTCGTTTAATTTCTGGAAGGTAAAGAGTCTGTTTTACATGTTAAACAATTTATCATAATGACATTTTATTGGGTCGGTTAACGACCCAGTGTTAACCGTTTTCCGACAGTCGTTTTTTCAGTTACTGCAAACCTAATAAAGTAGTACTAAGGTTCAGCTGATAACTGATTTTTCGGTGTTAAATGGTGTTAATGCCGTGCAAACATATGAAACATATATTGCAAATATAAAATTAGAATTAGAATTTATTAGAAGAATGGAAACACGTGGAACTTCACACACTATATTGAGTCATGAATGCGCATGAATACAGACGCGAAGAAAAAAAAAGTTCCATGTTCCTGATCGCAATTTTGCCTACGACAACGCTGAAGAGACGAGAGACCCAATATTCTTCTAAAACAACAGAAAAGTGAGTATTTATTGAGAGATTTTAATGTTTTATTATTTTCTGACACCCTGCTTACATTTAAGGGTATTTTCCAGGAGGTATTGCTCTTTGTAAATTGTATTCTTGAATTGAAAACCCGGGGTTGGTAGTCACCGTTGCGTAGTGTTTGCGGTAATCCATGTTTGCAATGCAGTGATTTAGCCGTAGATTGTTCATGAATCTGCATTAATTTGTTTTATATAGGTTTGTTTTTCCATTAGCTATTATATTACAGATTCGTTCTTATTATTTTCCAATCAAATTGTCCATGCATATGTGAGAAATGAACCTTTGACAGATTTTCCCGTCGCCGTTTATATATCATTTTATACGGTACTACAGTATACAGTGTACTGAAAACCGAAAGACACTTATTTACCGAAAGATATCGAAAGACACTTTGTTTTACCGAAAGACACTTAATGAAACGTAATAAAGGCATCTTTTGTTGTTTTCTTTAGTTAATAAGTTGAAATATTAGTATATGAACAAAATGCCAAAGATTCATTGCAATAGAAATAAGCATTTGATAGTTATAAGACGTTGTTTACAAATGCCGTGAGAAGTACACAAACATGATAAATACCACATGACTTTGATTACCGAAATACACTGAATACTTTGAAATTAAACCATAATTTGCTGTTTTATTTAGTTAATATGTTGAAATAATAGTATATTCAGTAGGACCCCATTTTATATGATTCATGAACTTACTTGTTAATTTCTGCTAATATCAAATTGAGCTGGACCTAGATTCCAGTTTTAAGGTGTGATGTGCAAATAAACAATTTGTGATCTCATACATGTAAAAGCAATTTTGTTGTCCAAGGAGTCTGACATTTTCAGCTTTTATTTGTAAATTGGAAGTGTTGTCCAAGTGCATAAAGAACTTTTTTTTCCTAGTGAAGTTTAAATGCTAATATAAGCAGTAGACCTTAACTTAAGGTTGCAAGAAGTAATGGGTAGTACAAGGCCTTTTGGTAATGTCAGTATGCTGGCTGTTGGAGATTTATATCAGTTAAAACCTGTAATGGATTCCTGGGTATTTTCACAGGTGTTCAAGACTCCTCAGCTACAAAGCTTGGCAACAAATCTGTGGATCGATCTATTTGAATTCTTTTAATTGTAAGTTGTTATGAGACAGAAAGATGATCAAGCATTTGCAGAACTGTTAAACAGGTTGAGAGAAGGTCTGCATACTGAGGAAGACTTGCATGTTTTGAGAAGTCGCCAAGTTGAGAGTTTAACTGAGAGCTGTGTTACCAAGGAGTTGCCACATCTTTTCTGTACAAGAGAGAATGCAAACAATCATAACCAGTCAGTAATTGCAGACATTGCACTATCAAATAAAGTTAGTATTGAGGCTTTTGATGACATTTCTGGTGATCTGAGTCAAACAATGCGACAGATGGTGATTTCTAAAATACCAGATGATCCAAGCAAGACAATGGGTCTACAAAAATATCTTACACTTGGTATTGACTTGCCTGCTGAAATATGTTTGAATGTTGATACAAATGATGGTCTAACTAATGGTGCATCATGCATAATTAAGAAGTTTGACTTCAGGGTTCCTTATTCCTTACGATGTAGCATTGTTTGGGTTGAATTTCATGATGAATCAATAGGAAGAAAGTGGCGCCTTCAGTACAAGCATTTATATTGCCAGGATAAACCCTTGACCTGGACACCAATCCTTGAGACATGTAGAAAGTTCACATTTCATACAAAACCTACTTGATAGCTCGTCGCCAATTTCCTCTATATACCTGAGGTTGAAGCAGAAATGGACAGGTTGAGAAATGAATAAGGCATAAATGATGATATACCCAGTCTGAAATCTTTTGATGCCTGCAAGCTGAAAGTCTGTTTTCATAATTGCAGGTCTTTAAGAAAACACTTCCATGATTTTTCACAAGAAAGTAATCTATTGTCAGCTGATGTTATTGGCTTAGCAGAGACTAGACTGCCAGATGAAGGAAGGGTTGGTTATGAAATTGATGGGTTTGAAATGTTCACTGTTTCTGAGCAAGCTTCACATGGCCTAGCAGTTTACTACAAAAGTACTTTGTTGTTCAAATATTATGTTTCAAGGACTGTGTGTGACATAGAATATGTTCTTTTTAGCCTTTCAAAAGTTGTGATAGGTTATGTCTATTGCCCTCCTCAAAGAGCAACTGTTCAAAGACTGACCAGTTTCCTGTCTGCAATTTCAGCTGACATTGACAACTATATTGGCTATTTTGTACCGAAAAAACTCATTCTAATGGATGATTTCAATTTTCATTACACAGAAAACAGCACATGTTCTCAAACCTTCAAGGACATCTTGGGTTTAAGACAGTTGGTTCAGTGTGCAACAACTGACTATGATTCTTGCATTGATCACATATACACAAACATTTCAGATGTCAAGGCTTCAGGAACTTTAGAATCCTACTACTCAGATCATAAACCATTGTTTCTGGTTATTCATTGGTAGTTTTTGTTAGCCGTACCATCAGATGGATATTTGCAAAAAAAGTGGCAAAACTGTTTATGTATATGAAAAATGTTTGCTTTGCTCTTTGAAACTCCAATTCACTCTGTCTTTACATTGCTGACAAATCTTGTGCTTGACCTTCACATAATTTGAATAAAATTAAGTGTACCACTTTTGGTTTTTAAGGCTTCATCAGTTTGCACCATGATCCCTGATTTCAATGAAAGTTTCTTTTTCTAATACAGCACAAAACATGTTAAAGCTTGTCTCTTTGTTTGTAAACTAATTGTTTATCAGCGGCAGTGCTCACCTTGTCAGTCGACATTGTCACCATTTGCAATAATTTTATGCTAGCGTCAATAAGTTTAACCCTTTCCCTTATATATATGCCTTTTTATGTGTCTGAGACCAGTGTGGATCCAGACCAGCTGGCACATCTGTACTATTTGATCTGAATCTGCAGTGGGTGCATTTTGGTCAGAAATAACCAAATTAATCAATATGCAAATAGTTTAGATCCTGATCATACAGCACAGATGTGCCGGCTGATCTTGATCTAAACTGCACACCCTCGCAGTAAAGGTGTATCTATGCAGGAAATGGTTAAGAATTGCTGATAAATTCATGAAGTCTGAATATTACATTTTTGTTTCTCTTTTTTTAGGCAAGAGGTATTTCTGTTGAAATCTGATTTTTATCTTGATTTGGGAATCTTTTTCTGGAAATTGGGAAAAATGGTCCCTATTTGGCATTGGAAATAGGGCCAATGTCGGGCCCCATGAGATAGACTAAAATAGCCCTGCATTAATCAGGGCTCGGACGACATAGTTAGTCTCTGTTGATAATATCCAAAGCCATACAAATATGGCAGCAACGCCTAGCCAACAATGCCAGAGACTGACAAAAGTACATTTGTACATACCAACTATATCCCCATGAATTTCACCATTACATAAACTACGTTACAAAAATTTATATATTTGAAAACATATTGATTTACTACCCAGAAATAAATGGTGTCCATGTAATAAATGTCTAACTTTTATTTCCAGATGTCGTCTATAACTGAGGCTTTCAGCTCTGCTAAGTCCTTGCCGTATGGTGGAAAGCCGCTGAAATTAACTGTTGTGGCTGTGAAGGAACCTGTTTCCTACAGAAACAATTCTGGTGAAAGTAGGCAATGTCTCCACTGCGCAGTCAGTGACAATGCTGTTGTAATAAAAGCTGTTGTGTATGACCCCATCGAGTTTAACAAGTTTAGAAGGGAAACTACACTGGTAATACGTTATGCAATAAAAAAGACTGAAGATGGCAAAATGGTGTTTGTTAAAACAAAAACATCCAAGGTCTTCATTTCAACGCCACTGACGATAAATGAAGACAAGGTGTTGGAAGGCCACAGGCTACTGAACCCTCCACCAGCCCCGACAGTGAGCCTTAAGGAGGCATTATCTTCGCCGGTCAAGACAAAGTGCTCTGTCTCTGGAAAAGTTGTTTAGGTCAGTATTTGTTTAAGGCTTTCCTTTTCCAAGACAGTCCTTAAATATAATAATATATAATATAATAGTGTTTTCTCCATCATCAGAAATTAAGCCAGTTTTATAGTAACCACACTTGATAAGGTCTGTTGCCTACTTAAAAATCATTCTGCTTCATTCAATTTTGCAGTGTGTTGAAATCTCCATAATGTGATAAGTCAACAAATGTGAATGTGGTCTTTTATTGAAATTTTAATTCTAAATCCTATCAGTTTGAATTCCATTGCCTTAAATTGAAGGGGTTGTTAAAAGCTGGTAATTGGGCAGAAAAATGTATGGGTTATGGCAAGTTATCACTGTTTCCAATTACATCCATCAATAAGGTTTACAAAGAACAACAGTTGCTGGCAATTTACTGTTGCAGACATGCAACAACAAATGAAATGTCTGCTTATAATTATACCATTTGTCACTTGCTTACTTCTTACCTAGCCCTTTCCTCCATATACACGCCTGTATAAAAAGGGCAAACAGTGTAGAACCAGATCACCCAACACATCTGGCTGACTGATCAGGCTCTGCTATTTTTTTTATTTCTTGTTTTATTTCGTTTTTTTTTCTGACAACAATAGTGCAAAACCTAATTTGAGGTTTTGATAACTGGTCTGTCTTCACACTGATCGCACATGCTTAGCATGTGTATATATGCAGAGAAGGGCTAGTATCTGAAACATATACACTCTTGGTTGCTTATTTTTTATTGGGCATTTCTTCTTGACAACTGGCTGCATGTCAAAGACACTAATGTACAAGTTTCAAGTACATAACAGGCCACCTGTTCCCTTCCAGCAACAATAACATTCTCCACATATATGACTTAGCTGTAAAGAACTGGAGATGGATGGTCTAGACTAGTGTATCTTCAAAAACATTTTCAGAAAACTGAAGTCAATCTTAGAACTTCATCACTGTTAAGCATGGAGACCATGAAAGTTAATTCCTTGTTCACTTATTTCAGGAAGATGAAATGCATTTCGTCAGCATCAAGGGGGAAAACGTTCCCATTAAAACAGTTCATCTGACAGACGACTCCGCGTCACGTGTAAAAGTTACACTATGGAGAGAACTTGCCTCATCAGGAGACACCAGGCCCGGGGATTACGTCCAGATCACAGACTTAATCCCATCCACATACAATTCGGAGATCAGTATGTCTGCCACTTTCAACTCCGCAGTAAAGGTAAGTTTACACCATAACAATACTATTGCCTTCCTTCACTGGTTTTCTGTCACCTAATTTCATAGTTGATCATCATTCATACTCTTATAATGGCAAAAAGTTAACTTTTTCAACCAGTTAATAAGAAACTTTTCATTACAATAGTTATGAATCCTTTCACTAATAGTTAATCCATTGCCTCATTCAATGTGAGCATTTGGTGTTTTTTTACATAAAAGATTTTTTGATCTTGTGAAGAAAAGGCTAGCATTTTCTCTAAAAATGTATTACTCTGAATACCTTTATTATAATGAATGTTCATACTACATCAGTTTGTTTTATTTAATTCATTAACACACACACACATATATAAATATATATATATAACCCCGGCCGAGTCCGACCAAAGACTTTAAAGTTGGTAGTAGTGGCTTCCCTTCTAATGCTCAGGACTAGGAAACAGCATTACGACTGACTCGTCAGTGTCCGTATAATGGACCAGCCGGGTTCAGTCCCTGGGCACACTCATAAGTGCCCCTGTGCTATAATGATAGAAAAGTCGCTGCACAGTATCGGCAAAATGCCGACTAATCCAATCCAGTCCATATATATATATATATATATATAATGTGTATATACAGCTTTTTGATTTCAATCCAGACTTACTAAATGGCAAAATAAATTGTTCTATTGACCCAGAAATTACTGAAATCACATATGTCCCGCATTCAGGCTCATACAGCAAATCCAAGTAATAAGTGATAGTG
This sequence comes from Sinonovacula constricta, assembly GCA_007844125.1. Lineage (NCBI taxonomy): Eukaryota > Metazoa > Mollusca > Bivalvia > Cardiida > Solecurtidae > Sinonovacula > Sinonovacula constricta. Next base: position 1,354,617 of record CM017563.1, on the reverse strand, counting down.
CATACCATAAATGCCTTTCTCTTCTATATATGTACAGAAAACTGAAGCCCCACTTCTAAGAGTGACGAAGACTGTTGTGGGCATATGCATTCAAGAAGGAACTGCAGAGCTCCTGTGCGAGACAGAGGAAGTATTGACTGTGTCTGCAGAGGTACTGCAGCAAGCCTTCCCAGATGTCAACAACTTGGAAACTATAACAGAAGATGGACCAAAAATACTTATTTTTGAAACCAAGGGATCTGATGTCATTAGCATCTCACAAACACATCAGTAGTTATAGTATCTACCTTATTCGGGGCATGCTACATGAAAAGGAGTCTTTGCTCATCATTTCCTATTTTTCACTTTTTACTATATTTGAAAAAAACTTGCACTTTTCTAGTATTACTTCATAGCTTATTTTCACTAGATAATGTTCTACTTAAAAATGTCATAATTTGTAATGTCATCATGACATCATTTCCTGAAGGCACCTTTACCTGTAACATGCCCCATTTAAAGCATACTGTTTGTTACTTTTTCTGCAAAACATGCTGTGCCATTATGTTCAAATGTCAAACAAACTCAGGACTGGGCGCTTGAAAATGACAACATATCATTCCTCAGTTATTGATGTAATTATAACAATTAGAAACAAGTTCTTAGGTTTTCTTGTCATGCCTACACAAACCATGTTTTACTAAGCAAGCAACTAGCGGGTAATTTTCACTATAAACCTATATTTTGTTTAAACTGCTTGCTGTGCCCAGCAGTTTAAGTAAAAAAAAAATGGTTGCGGTATATACTGCATTTCTGCTCCTTTTTAAGTGTTTTTACTGTATTAGAATACTGCTTATAAATCAGTCATAATCAGTAACTGTATGGAATGATATTAACATGCCTTTTTGTGTGCATTTCCACAAATAAATACGCTTTTGTTTTTCCAGTAAATACATATAAAGTATTTTCAACAAGAATGCAGTGAAACTGCCTTTTAGAGTAAATAATGTTATAATATTATATATTTCTATTTTGACCTTGATCTCCATAGATTGAAGACGTTACAAAAACCTTTTTTTTACATTTAGGCGTGTTAGGAGACCTGCTTTAAGAAAATAACATCATTAATGAACATTGCATTAACTTTTTGTTGTCGTTAAAAATAGTAACTTTGTGAATGTGCCAAAATCACTGAAACTCAATCTTTAGAAATGCTTGGTGCATTTTAATTGCTTATTGTAAATAGTTATGCAGTGTGAATGTGTGTGGTTGCTTGCATTTCTTTTCGCTTAAACTTGCTATGTGTATGCTATGTTAACATGACTGACAAGCTGCTACCAAATTTCCAAGACAAATTGTTTCTTATGGTTTACTCTTGTACTTGTCAGTATATTCACCTGTACTACCTTTTTTTCTAAATCTACTAAATGTTAACCTGTACATCTTCCCTCTAGTCAACACTGTCTTGCAAATTCTGATTGTTTACCAGCCCCTTTTTAGGCACTTTTGTATGCAACGTTTCAATTTATGTAACACACACCGTGCATTCCAAGTATAAAATATACTTTCTTTTACAACTGAACAATAGAAATATATGTCACCCTTGAACTCCTATACTCTCTTCGCCACTTGTTAAAATACACATTCCAGAGCTCATCAGTGACATACAGTCAAACATTTATTCAGCAAACACCCAAAAAAGTACAATAAGAGGCTGCTTTAGACAGTTAAAATAAGAACAAAATGTCAGTTCAGGACAAGTTCCAACTGGCTGTTTATGGTTCCTGAAGGCAAGTGGCTAACTGGGGAATGTCCATACTTGTTCACATTTCTGTCTTGCACTGGTAAAACACATCCTCTATTTCTGTCATGATTAAACAAAATTGTTCCTTTCCCCACTTAGAAAACATTCCAAACAGTTTGATTAAAAACTGTCAGGTTTCAAAACCATCAGTTGCAATCTTTCAGTACAGTTAATTGCTTCAGGATAAAAACAGTATCAATGAAGATTGCATTACTAAATGTTAACCTGTACTTTTCATCTAGTCAAGACTGTATTGCAAATCCCATTTGCTACTGTAATGCTGTGAAGCTAGTCATTGTATACTGAGCAGACAAGAACTCCACATTCCATTGATGGGGCAATTGTTAAACTTAATTTGAGGGATTAACTTATTTAGTTAAAGGTATTGTCAATAATAAAAAAGATAACTGTAATAATCCTTTTTGTCCCTCTCAGCCATTCAATAAAACTTTGATCAAATCAAAACTGTTCATAACCACTATCAATTTCACATATAATATCATTGAGAAAAATATTGACCTAAAAATTTCTTGTCTGTTCAGTACCATTTCTGATCTATAATTATGCATAATATATTACTTTTTACAACCTTTTTTATCTGATATATGTATTGTTTGTATGACTTCGTTACTAAGTTTTTAAATAAAAGTTTAATAAAAGTTAAACGAACTGTTGTCTTATCCTTTTCAGGAAAATGGTACTTCATTTCATAACATGTTTTAAAAAACATTGGCAAGTAATATTGTCTTCAACTCCGGTCTCCAGCTTATAATGTTTTCAGACATATTGCTTCTTGCTCAGTTACACAAGTTCATATCACTGCCTCTTCGGACTGCACTCAAATTGGCCCTGCGTCCTGAATGATCCCAATCCCGAGAACAAAGGTCAATGTCATACTAAGTTCCAAGCAGTTACTGGTCAAACGACATCACTGTCTCTGATACAACTAGATACATCTCAACCTTTTAATCCAACCTCCCTCTCAATTGTGTATGGTTAACCGACCCATCAGTACTTTCAGTCCTTTGATTATTATAGGTGGGGAACATTTGAACACAACACTGATGCTGAATCTCAATAAAATATGTGACTGAACATTCTCAAATCTTATGCTGACTAAGCCTTAACGTGGCGCAATACATCAGTTATAATTATGAATGAGACCCGCGAATTGTATAACTTACAGGCTCAGATCCAGACTTTTAAAGACTGGATGTGGGGGTGGTGATTGGGGGAATACGTGGAACAAATTCTCGCTTAAAAATTGTGTTTCCAGAATGTTGGAATTGCGTTCAGCAGTGTTTCTCTGAACAAAATGTATGCTTAATTGGTTTAAAATACTCTGAAACTTTGAAAGTCGAAGACATAAAACTTGAGCAACAAAACTGTGTTTTTACGGGTTTCAAGTTTCCTAAATAAGTATGCTCAACAAGGCAAACAGAAACTTTAATTTTAATTGGAGCATAAAATGCAGCTAGGTTATATATTTCGGCTCTGTTTTCCCATCAACTGAATTTGCTTATTTGGCAAGAAATTAATAAGTTTTGAAAATACATTTAAGCAACCAATTATGATCATCATATCAACATTCAGTGGGTAGAACCACCAATGCTCTGCAAGTCATCTAGAAGACCTTCCTACATTAAGTTCTTCGCCCCGCTCATACCCACGCGTGTCAAGTTTTAATCGCAAAAAGAACTTTTATATAGGTAGATGTTCTAACCAGTCATTTTTCCTGGTCTCCTCTACCAACTCTAAGTATGGCTTTCTTGTTCCTACCTTAAACACAGAGTAATTGTAGATGTCCCTATCAACACTGACCCTTTCCGATATGATTATAACTGTGTGAGTAAACTATAATACAAGGGGGGCATGACATTGCTCAACTGAGTAAATAGACATTAAGCCCTGGTGCCTATGCTTTTTGACAGATCAAAATTCTTTTAACAACCTTGATACAAGGCCACTAAAGGAATTCATAAAACAAATATCAAAGCCTTTTGGCTTCTGACAAGATTCTCAGAATGTTCCTATAAAGAAATAGAAAATGGCCACGGATCTAGATGTTTTGAACACTGTTGATACCGGGCCACCCAAGGAACATGTGTACGAAATAACAAGGCTCTACTAACTCTTGTAGTTTCTGACAAGAACATTATTTAAGTTTTCCTATATAGCCTTAAATTAAAAATAGCCGCACCCCTGGTGGCCATGTACTTGATGGATCAGAACACTCTTCATATAGCTCTCCATTTGAAGATGTTCAAATTATGAGCATAGTAGAACGTAAATTAGACCCCGATTGCGATCGGTATAAATCCCAATGTTTCTTTGAAGTGAAAGTCTTCCGAAAATTTTTACGAATCATAATCGCTTACGATCGACGAGCTCGTAAAAATCTCGATCTTCTCGCCATATGGTTATTCATAACGCATGCGCATTTCATCGTTAGCGCAAAGGCGAATGTATAAACATGGCAGTGCTGAATCGAAAAGCTTGTTTGATTGAATTGAAGAGAAAGTGTCGAGAGAAAAATGTGCTAGAATAAAAAAAGAAAAAAAAAGGAAAATTCAACAGAACTTGAATCACTCGTAGGACGAAAATAGAAAAACGTTTTTTGACGCAGCCAACACAGCTAGAAGCGATCATAATACAACATGCAGCCTCAAAATGGCGGCCAGCTCTACGTACACAACTAAAGGATAAAACACGCTCAATTAGCGCAGCTATCCATATACAATTCTATAGTTTAACCAGCGTTCGCAGAAACTAACATGTAAAACTTATGGTATTCTTACCTTTATGTGATGGTCAGGGCGGCCATTCATTGTCTTTGTTCATTATGGCTGTCTGTAGATTCAATAACACAATGACGAACTAAATCAAGCGGGCGACTCTTTTTTTCTAACATCTACTTAACGCTAGAAGACAGAAGATTGACCCGGTGCGACCGTATATTCTACACAAGGTTAACTCCTGAAAAACAAATGTAATTAATGTGTGTTACAATCGGCCCTATCTGTCTGCCTGTCTGTCTGCCAGCCTGCCAACGTGCCTTCTTGCCTGCCTACCTACATACTTTTCCACCAACACCTATGTATCCATCCACCCATCAACCTATCAATCCATCTATCCATCCATCTATCCATCCATCCATCCATCTATCTATATCTGCCTGTCTGCCTCCCTCCCTGCCCCCTACCTACCTACCTTTATACCATTAATGTCGAACCTCTAGTTTGGACCTAGACATATTACACGTCCGCTGGGAGACAGTTAGTAACGAATAAGTAGAAAGAAATGATAGAGTTGAAAAGAGATATAAAAAAGAGAAAGGAGTGTTGACTTAAAAATAGAAGTGTACTATATGTTAAAATATCGGGAGGCATGTCCAACACAGCTATGTTAAACTCATTTAATGTTTGACACGATATAATGTCTGTAGGCAGGTTGTTTCAATAGAATATTGCTCGTGGGAAAAATGATTATTTGTAATAATCAGTTGAGGCAGCAATAAATTGATTATGAGATAGGTGAGTGAGAGTGTCTTAATTTCCCAGCCATTGATGGTAAGGTTTCCAGAAATGTGAATTTCTGTTAGACACTTAACAATCTTAAACATCATGGCAAGACGACTGTCTATACGCCGTTGATCTTGTCTGCACCAGTGTAGAGATTCAAGCACCACTGACACACCGAAAAAACGCCCGTTATCATTTTTGACCCCTATTGCTGCCCTGCGTTGCACTGCCTCGAGTTTGATGTCAGCTCTGAATGGATTTGGTGTGTGAGTGTGTTTGTGTAGGGAGACTAGACAGAGGAGCAATAATCTTACTAGTATTTTGTAGGCTGTTGCTTTGAGGGGTTCGGAGTGAGTTTTTATATTCGTACGTTGGTGGCTTCAGTTAGCTTTTTGGGTTACTCTTTTGATGTGTGTTTCCCTAGTCAAGTCAGAGGTGATGTCTACTGCTTAATATCTGGCTGAGGAGGTTGAAGCTAGCTGAGTACCATAAAGAACATATTTATTCTGTACTGGTCTTTAGGACCTAGTAACATAAATCACCTGGCGAAACCACAGACAGGGAAACAGTCTTGGGTGCACCAGCGGGGAAAGAGGACACTGTTGAGCATGACTCTAGATCGGCTCCGTAGATTGTCCCAGTCATGGCTCCTTTTTCGAGAGTACATAGATCATTTTGGAGGAGTTTTGATTATTTTTCGGATGAGAGTGTTAGATAGGTGGCTGTATCACTAGCAAAAAGCCTTACATTAGACTGTATATGTTTATCCCAACTATTTCAAAGCATAAAATATAAGCATTTTTAAAGCTGAAAAAGAAATACGTCTATATACCGATGATAAAACAGTATTTTGAACCATTGTGGCAAAGCAACTACAACACCCACTATCAACAACTATATCCCGATAATAGCAAAGTATTTTTTACCAGTAAATTAATTTTCATGTGTGTACTCGTTACAATTCTAGCGTTCTTTACGTTTCCCCGTAAGAAGGTAAAAAAATATCCATGAGTTGCTTGTAGCTTTAAAGGGGGTATCCGGTACAGGTGCGGTTCCAGAAAATGTTGGTGGCGAGGGGGTATGAATCAATATCCATTCAACTGTATCGCGGTAAATACTGGTTACACATACACAGTTAGGGACCCTAACTCTGACCTAAGCAGTGAACAGACACAGTTTACTTTAAAAGCTTGGTATTTTTTTAAAATTACATGTATGGGTTTTCACAAATCTCTTTTACCTGGTTTATGGGTGATGCATCCCCCACCCCTGGATCCATCCATGATCCGACAGTTTGTCTATATCAAATATATGCAAGAATATCTGACCTCTGTTTTTGGGTATTTGCGTATACTTTCTGCAGAAAAAAATCGTACTTTAGTCTAAGCTTTGGCGATTTTTAACAATATCTTAATTTGAGGGCAGTAAAATTCGTTAACCGACACTTAAAATGTTCATTCTTTCCAAATCTATACATAAGAACAATTGGAATTCTTGCTAAAACAGACATGGACGTCACAGCGAACAATGTGACATGGATGAGCTATAACATAAGTGGTCACGTGGTATTCTTAGTTTAAACATAGCTAACTGTGCGGCACATAGGAAATACATATTTGTAATGACTATCGTACCGTAAGGGTTCACTTTTCAGACAGGTAAAGGGCAGACTTAAACAACATTTTGCGAGACCTTTTAAGGTAACAATGGTTTATTATGATGGTTAATAAAATATTTTAGTCGTCCAAACAGTTGGATAGCCCCTTTTAATACCGCATCTCTTTATGTGCTTAGAAGCTTAGAATTAGGAAACATCCATATTATCACACTCCTGATATGGACATGGATAAATCTAGCGGGTGGCCAAATTGAACGTCACAGCTAATGTCATCCAATGTATTACACTGCTGTAGGAAATGTGTATCTAGAGGTTTACCACCCTGAATGTTACAGACAATAAGTTTATAAATGAGCTTAAAATTAGCTACAGTAGAGTTTACAGGTAAAAGCTACATCATAATACCTATCTCTGTAATGGGAGGCTTGAGGTTGACCACAGTCGATTTTACAGGTAGCAGGCATATTATTGCCCGTACGTGAGTAATTAGGGACTTTAAGATGGCCACAGTAAATTTTACAGGTAACAAGCATATTTTTGGCTGTCTGTATGCAATGAGAGGCTTGTGTTTGGCCACAGTGATTTTTACAGGTAACCGGCATATTATTACCCCGCTGAGTATAGTGTGATTTGAAGTTTGCACGGCGACTTTAACAATTAACGGGTACATTACTGCCCAGCTTGTGTGTAATTAGAGACTTGAGGATGACCAGGGGTGGGGGATGCATCACCCACGAACCAGGTAAAAGAGATTTGTGAAAACACATACATGTAATTTTAAAAAATGACAAGCTTTTAAAGTGAACTGTGTCTGTTCACTGCTTAAGTCGAAGTAAGGGTCCCTAACTGTGTATAGATATCCAGTATTCACCACGATAAAGTTGAATGTATATTGATTCATACCCTCTCCCAGATTTCCTGGATCCGCACCTGTGTCGGATATCCCCTTTAAGGCTACAAGCAACTCATAGATAATTATTTTTACTATCTTACAGGGAAAAGTAAGGAACGTTGACTTGTTACGAGTACACGCATGAAACTTAATCTACTGGTAAAATAGGGATTAGGGATTAGGGATAAGCCGGCATTTTTGCCGATACTGCGCAGCGACATTTCTATCATTATAGCACAGGGACACTTATGAGGTGCCCAGGGACTGAACCCGTCCGGTCCATTATACTGACACCGACGAGTCAGGCGTAATGCTGTCCCCGTAGCCCCGAGCGTTAGGAGGGAAGCCACTACTACCAACTTTAAAGTCTTTGGTATGACCCGACCGGGGTTCGAACCCACGACCTCCCGATCCGCAAGCCGACGCTCTACCATCTGAGCTATTGCGGCCGGTCCTGGTAAAATACTTTACAATAATCGGGATATAGTTGTTGATAATGGGTGTTGTAGTTGCTTTGCAACAATGGTTCAAAATGCTGTTTTATCATCGGTATATAAACGTTTTTCCTTTTTAGCTTAAAAAATGCTTATATATTATGCTTTGAAATAGTTGGGATAAACAATCTACAGTCTAAAGTAGGCTTTTTGCTAGTGATACAGCCATCTGTCTAACACTCCCATCCAAAAATAATCAAAACTCCTCCAAAATGATCTCTGTTGAAAACGGAGCCATGACTGGGACAATCTATGGAGCCAATCTAGAGTTAAGCTCAACATGGTCCTTTTTCCAAGCTGGTGCACCCAAGCCTATTCCCTTGGCTGTGGCTTCGCCAGTGATTTATTTTACTAGGTACTAAACATCAGTAAATAATACATATTTTCTTTATGGTACTCAGCTAGCTTCACCCTCCTCAGCTAAATATTTAGAGGTAGACAACACCTCAGACTTGACTTGGGAAACACACATCAAAAGAGTAATCCAAAAAGCCAACTGAAGCTTTGGCATCCTTCGTAGGAATATAAAAAACTCACTCTAAACCCCTCAAAGCAACAGCCTTCCAAGTACTAGAAAGGCCTCAATTGGATTATTGCTCCTCTGTCTAGTCTCCCTACACAGACACACTCACACACCAAATCCATTCAGAGCTGACATCAAACTCGAGGCAGTGCAACGCAGGGCAGCAATAGGGGTCAAAAATGATAACGGGCGACTTTTCGGTGTGTCAGTGGTGCTTGAATCTCTACACTGGCGCAGACAAAATCAACGGCGTATAGACAGTCGTCTTGCCATGATGTTTAAGATTATTAAGTGTCTAACAGAAATTCACATTTCTGGAAACCTTACCACCAATGGCTGGGAAATTAAGACACTCTCATCCACTGGCTTATAATCAATTTATCTCTGCCTCAACTGATTATTACAAATATTCATTTTTCCCACGAGCAATATTCCATTGAAACAACCTGCCTACAGACATTATATCGTGTCAAACATTAAACGAGTTTAACAAAGCTGTGTTGGACGTGCATCCCCATAAGCTAACATATAGTACATTTTTATTTTTAAGTCAACACTCCTTCCTTTTTTTAACAAATCACTACTGCCATGTCCATGGCTCATTTTCGCTCGAAGGTCATGGGCAAGAAGGAGTGTTATTGGTTACAAAAACACGCTTCTCCTTATATTTTATAATGATTACATTACCCTATAAATAGAGCTACACTGGAAATTCCCCTCAAATCCCAGTGCACGGGAGAGTATGGAAGGGAATATCCGTCAATATTCAAATTCTAATTTGCAAATTGCAACACTGCATATGCTTAAATTTGTTGTTTTTTTTTTTGTTGTTGTTTTTTTGTTGTTTTTTTTTTTTTTTTGCAAATAAAACGTTCGTTTTACATGTATCTTATTCACATTTGTCGTATACAATTTGGAAATTACAAATCTCAAGTCACAATTATCAAGTCACACATTTTATGATCGCTTACAATGTACAAGTTACAAACTTTAAAGTCACAATTCTCAAAGTCACAAATTACTAATGTACACGTTTAGAATTGACAACATTCAGACGCTAGGGGGCGGTACCACATAAATAGAGACGTCCCTAAGCTAAAATTAGAACAGAATATCATAAGTTAAAAAAGAACGGACTCATAAATGATTCTTGAAAGGAGATACAATAGAAAACAGCCAAAGTTATTTGGCGTCAAATGGAACGCGTTATCTTTTGCCAAAAATAGTTATTAATTAATATATTAAAATTCGGAAAGGAATTTTACCATATACGTCTTTGTTTACATTCAATTTAATATAATATACGTATCGGAGTTTTCCAGAAGAACATACTATCTCATTAACATTGGGATTTGTTTTCAATGCATTGGAATTCAACTTCATCAACAAGAGTACGTGTTGTAGTGAGTATGCTTTCCCCAGAGTCATGTGCTAGTTGCTAGAGCATCTACCTCAAGAGCAGGAGGTCTTGGATTCGACCCCTGCCCTCGGCAATGAGATTGTCCAACTTTTTAGTGGTATCTTAATGGGTTCTTCAGAAAACCCTTTGGAGCATGAACAGGCTAGGCACTGGTTTTCTGCCCAGTTGATGCCTGGCTAATAATAACTAAACATAAGGAAGGTTTAAAGCTCTCTGCCCAGACCAGTTGGTAGAGCACCTGATTACGGAGGAGTTCTTGATTTCGAACTCAATACTGTGTACCGGTATCGGAATCTTGCCAGCTCGGATCACTTCTGTTAAGTCAGGATATATGCATTTAAATGAAGCGGTTGGAACCATAGCGTTTAAAGGGAGTTGAGGGCGGGTTAGGGACTGTCAGACCTGAAAGATAAAAATATACGAACAGCATTTGAACCGATTCATACAGTTTGAGGAAACACTAGAGACGTGTAAATATGTACCGACTTTTATTGGTGCATGTATACAGTACATGTCACGAATGATTATAAATACATGAATCGCGTATTTTTCTTAATGTGCCACAAACACTGACTTATCACATGATCATCCAAAATCCCGCATATATAATTATACGCACGTAGTCATATCATGATCACCAGTTTAGAATAATATCCCTAAAATTGTATAGCACAAATAAATAATACATGTAGCTGATTCTGTCGGTTAGACACCCACAACTTGAAAATACACACGAACGGGGCCAGTTCAAGCGGTACATTCTATTTAAAGACGGACATTTCCTTGTTAGAAGCGCCCCCTTGCGTCCTAATGTTAAACTGGTGTTACCCAGTGTACATTTTACATGAGAGATTTGCACCTCTAGATAAGTAACTTGTAAATTAGATTCTAAAAATGTAAAATGTATTCGTGATTTTCGCACCGCGATTTGAAACTTGTAAAATGTATATGCGGGAAATGTGAAATTGTTCTAATGCAAGGTTAAAATGTGAACAATTTCATACGATATATAAAAATTAGGATGTAATTAGATAGAGGTTGCAAGCATGCGCGGTGTTGCAATTTACAAACTGATATTTAAAGTGACAAATTCATGTATTGAAGCAAACCCACAGCATCCCGAATATGTGTTTTCGCTCCCCCATCCCAAAATAATTTGTAGTATATGTATTAAAACTTACTACAACAATGATATATTTAAATTAACCGAAGTGGCAGTATGCAATTATATAAAGGACCAAAACACGAAGCAAGTTTTTCAATTCATTGTTGAAAAACAAACAAAACAACATAGTACGATTTATAGTGTAAACCATTCCCGATGATTGCAAAGTATCTTACTAGTTTATACCATAAAAACACACATATATTGAGTAGTTTATAGCGCGCAAACACAGATACACAAACATTCACACACACACACACACACACACACACACACACACACACACACACACACACACACACACACACACACACACACACACAGACACTCACACGAACAATTAAAACATTAATATTTCTAATTAAACTGTTTACGGCTACTGTCACTCAGTGTCTTATACATTTATGTGAAACATATGAACCATTTGTACTTGTTGAAGACAGTTAACAGGCAGTAGCTTGAAGTCGGCCACTGTAGCTTTAACAGGTAATAGGCATCCTATCTTATTGCATGCATGTATTGAGAGGCAAATACTATACCTGTTACCTGTAAAACCATTGTGGTCAACATCAACCTTCTTATTACAGACATCATGGCAATAATATACCTATCGTAAAAAAAAAAAACAAATTTGGTCACCTTCAAGACACTAAGTAAATAGTGCCGAACTTTTAAAAAGTTGTAACATGGAATTTAATATGTTTAAATACCAAAGTTGTTCATATGTTCTTCGGGATTTCAATGCGCAAAACCGGGAATTTGATTCTATTTCAAATTGTATAAAAGCAGGCAACCAGTCCTCTCAAAAGGGAATTGATCTCTTTATCATGGCAGCCTTGCTGTCAACTTTATTTTACACAGTCATGAAACTGTCTTCAACAAGTTGCATCGTTTTTTTTCTAAAATGTATAATCTGCTGAGTTACATGATATAAAACATCGACACTGTTTGTACAGATCTGATATTAAAAAAACAGCTGCAGTGCTACAAATGGTTAATATTTTTCAGATAAATATGCCAATGTATAATACAATGTCTTTGTTTGTGTTTATTACTTAAAGTTGGCTTCTAGCCTAACTTTGAGGTTGGAAAAAAGTGAAGTCCCCAGTACGTCACATTTAAACAGCAGTAATCTCTCTTGCACGAAGATATGAGGGAAATTTTGTTTTGTTTGTTTTTTGTTGTTTTTTTGTTGTTGTTGTTGTTTTTGTTGTTTGTTTTTTTTTTGTTTTCCAGTGTAGCTCTATTTAAAGGGTATGTGTAATGAGTTACAGTCAATTTAGTCACAAACAAATACGGCCACAAGTCAATCCGGTCACAAAAAAGTCAATCCGGTCACAATGCCCTGGGAAATAGGTCAAACAGGCCACATATTTATGAGTATGCCTTTTATTAACATTATAACTTTTGTTAGCATGCTTTTTGTTAACATTAGCGTACTTATTTTGTGATATGCGCTATTTTATGTTGAAGTTGTTGTAGAAAAATACGATGATCATAAGTTTGTTAATTTTTATTACGTTTGCGTTACTACTTCTACTATCATTTATTTATGTATTTATTTTTATTATTATCATTATTATTGTAATTATAATTATTATTATTATTATTATTATTAATAATAATAATAATAATATTATTATTATTATTATTATTATTATTATTATTATTATTATTATTATTATTATTATTATTATTATTATTATTATTATTATATTCATTATGAACATCATCAAATGGTGTTTGTGTAGTAGTAGTAGTTATTGTTGTTATATCACGTATTTAACAAGGAAAATGGACACATACTTAAGGAACATTTATTCAAAAGAAGTAGTTCAAATATCATATTATTTACAGCTAAATAATGATTATAAAGTGAGACTTCCTCATTCCTCATTTAAGAGTCGACCGCCGCTTCATCTGGTGCAAATCTCAACAGGCACGACACCTTCTTCAATAGGCCGGTCGCAGGCAAGCCATTTGTCCTGTAACTGAAATTCATAATAGACGTAGAAAAGTTGTCGCCACGTAATTGTTAAATGATTCACTGATTGTATCACTTAAGTTGCTATAAATATTTTTGGTATAGCACAACTGCTATATAGTTCTATACTAACCTATCCCACGCAGCAATGATCTGACCCTGCATGCGCCTGTATGCTTTGCTCTGCAGACTCAGAAGTGCCAGCTAACAGACCAACTGTCGCTGTGCTGGAACGTCTTTGGCCTTGTTATGAACCATATATATATATACAATGTATACGAAAAGAATTAAAGAATTAAATAAAACACAAAATCATCCAAGCATTGAATTAAAAAATTAAAAATATTAAAAGAAACGTGTTTTTAACCAATAAAACTTCATTTTGCCCATTGCCTTTGAGCGACAATGAACCATAGAGATGGTAGTAGTAATTTGTTAACCAATGAAGCTCCTTTAAGCCCGTTGTCGTAGAGCGCCAAAAAGTAGCCGTGGAGACGGAAAACACTTGGTATAAATGTTTTGTTTATGAAGTTTGTCTTTCATATTATCGACTCTTTCTGATATTGATGTTATCTTCTATAGAGTTTACAAATCCTGCTTATACATTGAGAAAAATTATTATATATGACTTTGAAAGACCTATATTTTCAAAACACGTCGGTTTTAAAGTTGTAATCGCACATGAAGAGCATCGAAGCCGATTCCGTAAAACCCCAGTTTATAAATAGCGCAGTCCGAATGAGAGCGACACGTCACGTGACCAAAAATCATCCTCATTTCCAAACGAGGCAAAATAACACAGGCGGCAACTTCAGGTGGAAATGGTAAGTGTTTATGAACTTCTGTGTCTCACAACTCTAAAATGTATCTTTCTTTTCTAGTTTACATTGACACTATTTTACGAAGAAATTAAATGGGATTCAGTTCACTTAGCATAAATAAGTGTACTCTGAAATGTTTGGTTTCGTGTGTACATAACACACATACACTTATTTATCTATACCTAATAACCTCTATGTATTTATTTGGCCAACATATCCCTTTGTCACCAAACACTATGGTGTACTGAATATCTGCTTGGTTATTGTCGTTTATTACCTATGTTAAGCCATTGAACATGTGAGGTGTTGTTACTAGAATGTGTTTGCTTAGGAAAAGAGACAGAGATGGTAGGTCACTTTATATTTTTCTTGAAATTTTGAACTGTTGAATGTTGTATTTTAAGTTTAAAATAGAAATGTAGGTACTGGATGTGTTTTTTTTTTATCTTAGATGTTAAATTAGTCTTGACAACCAATGCCAAAAAAATGAATCACAATATAATAAAATCAAAACATGGCCATCACTTGATAATTGAACCATTCTATAGAGTGGCATAATAGCATGAGTCTCTCAAAATGTACGCAGCCAATAATGTTTAATTTGTGTAGTATTTTATCCTCTTATGCTTTTAATAAAACAAAGACCTTAACATGCCACATTCTGTGAAATGAGTATTGATTATTTCAAAATACCACCTGTGCAAATAAGAATTACATTTTTGCAATAGTTCTGCTTATCTTTGTCATAAGATGGATACTGAAAGTTGAGGGTAGCAAGGGAGTCAAAATGCAAAGGGAGCCAATAGAAAAGCCCATTTGTTGGAGGGGAGTGCGGTCAACAATCTTCATCAGTTGAAGACGCTAATGACAGGAAGATGCAAAAGTATTGAATACTGCTTCAATAATGTCTTGTTACAAGAAGTGAAATGTTTTTAACAATTCCAAATATTAAAAAGTCATCCGATCAAAAAAAATGTAAGAGAGTGGTCGCGCAAAAAGTGAACTTATAAGATGCTGATATCCTCTTTCTTGGGCAAATCTAATTAATGTTTTTCATCTTTTTTCATATATTAAAACAGCTATGATTTTACCTGACCATTTTCGGTTTTATTATTTTTGTGAAAGACCGAAAACTTGATTGTTAGATGTTGCTTCTCATGATATATGTTGCCCTGTGGCCTCCTTTTGAAATGTCTACCTAATGAAATCACCCTAAAGGACAGAGTGTTAACAACTTCCAAGACAGTTGTTATTCTGTTTTATTGTCAACTATTTATCAACCAACTGATACAGGACCTGGGAAAGGGGTGATGAAAATGGTTGCCAAATGACCATCAGTAGTGTCAGATGGGCTTGTTGTGTCCACCCAGTTCTGGATTGAAAAGTGTCCTGCCATGGTGACTCTGTACCGGATGCTCCCAATAGATTCACAGGTCTAGTGTGTCTGCTGTAATATGCTTTCATTTGTGACAATAAGAATAGCATTTCGTCAAATATATTAAAGTAAGTTATGTTTTTATCAGTATGACATTCTTCATGTTCTTGCAAGATGTTGCCTAAAAATCACATGGCTTATATTCAATTTGAAATGGCTTTCATGCATATGTAAACATGATTGCAATACGTTAATGTTTAACCAATGTATGTTCATTTGGAGATAAGAGTGAGTGTGTAGTAGTTAAATGTTTTATGTTATTTACCACAGACATGTCAGTTAAGTCATAAAAAGTGAATCAAAATCATTTAAACAAATATAAGGGTAGTTACACAACTGGTTGGCCAGATGTCAGGATAATGTGATTGGTTGTGGTATCATGCCAGGTGTTCAAGGAAGCTATACACAGTGAAGGCATCACTATATCTGCTTCAAGTTAATATCGTCTCCAGATAACTGGAATAATATTGGTGGGACTATAAACCCAATAAACAAACACAATTTGTGGCTTATTCACAAAAGATAAAGTAATGTGACATGGTATAAATGAGGATATCCAACAGTTTGCTACAGTTTGCTACATATCAAGTGCATGCAACATTATTGTTCCATTGTTTATGGGAATTTAGGCATAATCTTTGCATAAACTAATATCTTAGATTTTGAACACTACCTCAATTGTTCGACAGTGCAAAGCATGAAACAAATTGCTCTGAGTATTCATTCTTTCTAAACTCTAAAACAGCATGATGGGGGCTGGGGTGGGGTAGGGGGCAGTTTCTGCTTAAAATAGTAATCAATAACAGAGCAGATTACTTGGTTGATGATATGAGTTTTTTCACATATATGTAGGATGTCAATAAACAGTACGTGTGATCATTTCAGGTAACATTTATAGGGGTTGTTTAAGGAGCAAAAACTTGGTCCAAAGTATTGGATACATCCTTTAAATCAATTTTTATTCAGAGAGGGAACACTGAAAATATAGTAACATACACTCTTGTCTAAAAATGGTCACTTTTCATTGTGCACCATTTAAATGGATAAGAAAAGTTTATTCACATCCATAATGGAGTTTTAAATATACTTTGTATTATTTCAGGACATTAACCTGGTTGTAACTTATCAGAAGTCACTACACTTACAATATGCTCCATGTTGGCTTGATAAACACGTATTTGTATAACTTTGGCAAAAAGTGTTAATCCAGATCGGGCAAATCCCTGCTGGGATCTTTCTGATCAGGCTCTGCACTTTTTGCTGCTAAATCACTGGCAATATGTCTAGGCACCTTTGCCTGTCAATGTTAAGACGATGACTAAGAAGTCTGGGTTATTAACAAATGTAGGAAGCTAAGTGTGTTTTTTTTCCACAGTATTAACTTATATCTTATTTTCAAATAGAAAAAAAACTTTTTTGAACCAGAATACATTCTAGAACTAAATTTTAAATCTTGTCACAAACTTCAAAAGAGAATGTTGTCTTTACGTTGTGAGACATTTAAGCGTTGCAAAACTTTTAAACACTTTTAAGCTATTTAAGCCCAATCACATATGTATTTGAACTATGCATGTGGTTCGTTATTGTCATAAAAATACTCAAAACTGGCTAAGTCACATTAAAAGTTAAAACGACAAAATACATCAACAAAGACTAGATGATTGTGGATCTGTGGATTTATTATTATACATAGGATAAGTTGTCTTCAGTATTGAATAAGTGCCGGCTTATTTCTAATACCATACATGTATATAATCAGAACTGACCATTCAACCATACCATCTTTTAAACTTTCATTTCAAACAACCCATCATTCATATTGTGACGACAATAAACACTACATACATATATTCCTAATAAGGCCTTATGCATATATTCATTACCAAGATTATCTTAAGATGGTTTTATACCCAAAACAGAAAAGTGTTCAAATATTGACATTAAGGTCAGAAAATACATTGAGGAATGATAAAATAACAATGTATACATTTACATATGAAACATAAAATGTACGATAAAGATGTAGATTTGGGACCATGCATTTGCAGACATATGCTACTTATCTATGGTCAAGATAACAATGTTCTATGATATTTTTACGAACTGGCTTTCTCTTTATTCCTTTTTATAAGTTATTTAAGTTTTTAGGGTTACCCTTTTTATTGTATTGAAAGAACATAAAAAACCGGCTTTCAAAAACAAACATGTCAATGAAAATGTCCCGAATGTGGTGGTTATAAAGTACAAACTAACCAAAGAGTAAGTGACAGTAATTTGTGTATGTATTTCTCTTTGTCTTAAGTCAAATTTTAAAAAAATGTTTTGACATTGTAAAGGCATACAAATAGCATGTTCAATCATTTTCTTATATGTCATAATCGGAAACCTTAGGAAATATCTACAATAAAACACTAAGTTTAATTTTAAACCCAAAAACATTGAAAATGAGTGGTCACAAACAAGTCATAGATAAAGTAACAATAGTAACCCGTATTTTTTCTATAAATATAATGGATAATAACAAATTAGCTGATTATTTCACAGTGAAATATAAGGTTTTCCATCAGTTTTTAAGTTTGGCTTTACATAAAATCATAACTTTGTAAACAAACGGATTAGAAAAATATGGAAAGTGTCATTTCCTTTAATTACATAAAATTGGTTGAACTTTAAGCAATATTATATATTGGTTTCGATTTGATCCTCTGCATCCAATGTCGCTTGTGGTGCCAAAAGAGGTGCTCCGGCGCGGCATTGATGAACAATGTCTCTTTCTTTGTCTGGTTTGCTCTAGTTGAATTTTGTCAGGTACCACTTTTAAAACAATTTGACATAGTCCTAGGTATGCATACTTACTTACTTAGTCTTCTTCATCCACATCCGGGCATGGGGCCTTCACTACTGTATGCCATCTGGTTTTGTCTTGAGCCATGTGCTTTGCTTCACTCCATTATAGTCGTAGGGACTTTAAGTCAGTCTTGCCTTTGTCTACAGGAAGATAAAATTTAAATATCTGTAGAAATTTTGAGAGAACCTTTTCTTATTTACCTATTTTAAGTCCTTTTCCCGGTGGTCATTAGCCTACCTCGCGTATCTCCAATCCATATCTGTTCATCTATCTAGCTACTTGTGCTGCCTTCCCTAACTCAAAGAGTGTTCTCACATTCAAATGTCCAATCCTTAAGACGTTCTTCGGAGAGAGAAGAGTCTGCAGACAAGTCCGCTTCATACGCACTCTCTGGGGTCGATTCCGCTGATCCATATCCTTAACAATAGTGTTGGTTTCTGTAGCGAGCTTTTGTTTTACAAGGTAGAGTTGCTAGTCCTACGCCCAACCCTCCTCCTTTTGCAGCACGGGCTTGGGACCGGCCATGGTGGAGTTATAGTGTATGCATGTTTCACCAATATTATGTCAGTCAATATTAAGTGTTCTCCTACATCACCATGTCTTTTCTGCCTTGTTTTTGTTCTGTCTCAAATCTTAGCAGTTGTGATGCTAGCGATTCCTGACTCAACTGAAATAGAATTTCCAGTTTTCATTTACTTTCATTGTGAGTTGTCTTTCTTTCTTTGTGTAAAGTTACTTGTTTGATATTTGGCATAACAGGCTCGGTAAATAGCAATAATATGTTGAAACCTTCAGGGATATCACCGACCAGTTGTTGGCTAAAAAAAGCTACCTTGTTGTATATAGCTTAACCCTTAAAGAAAACAAAACAACAAATTGCAGCGACACAAGAAAAGTGATAAAAGTCATAAATGTCCAGTTTTTGCCTAGAAGAAGACCTTACATATTTAAGTCAAAGAACCACCGGATCACTGCCAGTCAGATGGAAGACCTCACCAGATTAGGACTTATACCAAACCGGGACTTGAACCCACTTAAAGAAAATAAAAAATTGCGATAGATGGTGAAATACTGTATGACTTTGGACGTTAGTAGCAAAGTGGTAATCCATTTATATCAATAATAATTTTATTTGGTTATGTAGGTTAACATATTGTTTGTTTGTTTAAATACATAGTAGCAACTAATTATGATCAAATTAGTGATGCCCAGCTACTTGTTGGACATATGTCTGGGTAGAACCACTGGCATACTTCATACCACAGAGGAATTAAAAGTCGTTGATTCTACCACTATGTCAACGTCCCACAATATATACAAAAAGAAAAAAAAGTACTGTCATAAGCTCTTCCATCTTTATATGATGAAGCGGTAGTTTTACCATTATATTCATCTGATATAATACATCAACAAAATATATAGCTGTGCTTTTGTGAATAATTGTGTGGTATAAATGAATAATGACTAAAATACTATAAAGTAATTTAAAAACAAACAAAAGAAAACTAGAAATAAATCCGGATTAATAGTCCAATAGCAGTTTATGAATATGATGTTTTATACAATTTGTTGAACAGCATTTTATTCTGACAATGTGCATGTAGTTTATGTTTATTGGGTTTATCGTCCCACCAACACTATTTCTGTTATATGGAGACGCCGTTTACTTGAAGCAGACATAGAGCTGCCTTCACTGTTTATAGAATGCCATGAACACCTACCACACCCAGTCACATTATCCGGACACCGGACCAACCAGTCGTGGAACTATCCTTATATTTGCTTGAGCGTTAGCAAGGGAGCTATACCACTACCATTTTACGACTTTGGCATGTCGCGGTCTAGGTTCGAACCAATGTCTCCCGTATCAAGACGCTCTACCAATTGCACTTGTATGTGTAAGTAGACCATCTGTAAAATAAAATATTCTTAATACCTCGATAGAGCTTTTTTCACGCTGCATCATTTCAACTCTCCTCTTTTTTGGTCTATTTAAATTTTTCAGAAGTCTTTGACAAGTTTCGTACTATAAACTTGCATTGCTCTTCAGTTAATACTTACGATTTCTCTACGCTGTACACTTCTTTTCCTTATGATTTAATTAAGACCAACTTGGTTGCACTTATTGAGAAAACATTTGCTCGAGAGCAACGTCTATATATCGCATGTCATGAAAGTAATACATTTTTACCAACACTTTCTTAGAAAAATTTACTATGTGGACTTGCGCGGATGTTTGTGAATAGGTTTCCTATTAGCAATATTTACATAAAATGCGGTGACACTTTATTTAGACAGACAAGAAATTAGTATTCCTATGGGAACCAACTGTAAACCATTAATTGCAGATTTGTTTTTATTCTGCTTTGAATGTGATTTCTTGATGACTTTATCTCCTTCTAACCAAAGCCACATTATAGAGGCTTTCAATTGAACGTCACGCTATCTTGATGATATTGTAACTATAGATAATCCTTTCTTTTCTCAAATGATCCATCTGATTTACCCTCCAGAACTTACCCTTAATGAAGCAAATATCTGACATTTAAAAGCAGCATATCTAGACATTGAGATCGTTATTTCCAATGACAACGTCTCTACTAAAATCTTTGACAAGAGAGGTGATTTCAACTTGAGTATTGTGAATTATCCATACCTTGACGGTGATTCACCTCGTGCTACCTTCTAGGGTATTTACATATCTCAACTTACAAGGTTTGCACGAGTTTGTACTAAAGTAGAAGATTTCAATGCTAGAAACCGGACTATTTCTTTTAAACTGTTACACCAATGCGTTCGTTTTCATAAATTAAGAAAGGCGTTTTCAAAATTATTTCACCGCAATGTTTTATTACTATAATAGCAGTATGAAAACGCTTATGCAGAAAGGCATAAGCCATCCTGCATTTTATGGAAATGTTTTATACAAGTTAAAGAAAATCAGGGGTCTCAATAACTTTTCTGACCACTTTACAATAAGAATATATGATAAAGTCCTATGAGTATTGCAAAGTATACCAAACTCCGAAAAGGCATAGAACAATGGTATTTCACATGCAAGCCAAGCAAAAAGTAAGAACAAATGTGTGATGAGTAATTTAAGGAAAAGAGCAAACCCGACAGTTACCGCCTTGGAACGGTCAGTCGGCAATATGGACCGACTGGGGTGCTTAAACCGGTTTTACAGAGCTCTTACCTCGAACTTCCTGACGAGTTTCTCAAATGCAAGTAAGGAAAAGAAAAACGATCTATTTGAAAACAAAATGTCCATGCCTTGATATTTTCTATACGTTATGACGAAAGTAGTGACGTCATCGAAAAATAATGTCCACATAGTGTTCAGAAAAGGAATATGGTATTATTTCGATTTGAAAAACAACACAAAAAATGGTTGACCACAAATACAATTAATTTTCTGAATCATGAACAAACATGACCAGAGACGAATAAATGATTGTGTCACAATTAATAAGTGAAACCTACTAATGTGATTCCCGGTTCTTTTCGACAGATATAAAACAACAGGCTATTTTACAAATTTACAATATTTAATCAAAATATATATTCTCAGACTTTTCCTTATCAGTCACTTATAATGACATATCAATACATTCAAACATTTTTTAAAAGATACAATGATTTGACAATTTTCAAAAACACTCTCTCACATTCTCTCACATTCACATATTTTTGCACAGTAAGTAATTAATCATCTATAGGTATTATGTCTTTGTCGACTTATCAAAAAACACCACCTCATATGTATAGATGTTTCAGGTCCATCGTATCAAACAGGAAAACAACATCTCACATTTCAAATGGCCCGTTGTTTACTGCCCCACAGGCATTAAAGCTAGCAGCACACAGCACAAAACCACACAGGTACACGACGCACACTGGAACGATTGCCACACAGGCACACAGCTTGCCACACAGGCACACTGCAACACTGAATTACTTGCCACACAGGCACACATCTTGCCACACAGGCACACAGCAACACTGAATTACTTGCCACACAGGCACACAGCTTGCCACACAGGCACACAGCAACGCTGGAGTACTTGCCACACAGGCACACAGCTTGCCACACAGGCACACAGGCACACAGCTTGCCACACAGGCACACAGCAACACTGAATTACTTGCCACACAGGCACACAGCTTGCCACACAGGCACACAGCAACACTGAATTACTTGCCACACAGGCATACAGCTTGCCACACAGGCACACAGAAACGCTGGAGTACTTGCCACACAGGCACACAGCAACGCTGGAGTACTTGCCACACAGGCACACAGCAACAACGGAACATTTGCCACACAGGCTTTACAAGGAAACGTCACACAACAGGGACACACAGCTTGCCACTCAGCTCACAAAGGCTCAGCAATCAACAAAGTACAAATTCAAGGGACACTGGTTCATCTAAATGTAACTTTTAGACTTAACACATAAAGCTCTGCACCACACATCACACTGGTACATGTAACGTAGCCACCTACAATGAAAAACGAGAAGGGATAGGGAGCATTTGCACATCATGTTTCTCTAAGCATGCCCCTCTCCAAAGCCAATACACTGTACTTCTTCCGTACACACCAGAGTCTAGCTGAGGAATGACCACTGTAATGTCTTGTTCTAGGCTAACACAGCCAAAAATCACTCCAGCGTTACACAGGTGAGTATAAAAAAAATCAAAGCACCTGAAGAACTGAAGACTTTTGTGACATCATTCCCCTTTTCAAATTAAAAAGAAAATCTTTGATTCTTTTTACAATTAAAATACACAAAAGTGAAAGGTAGACTATTATTCACTTCACAAACTACATCTATTTACAACTGACTCTACTGACACTTCTAGTATCACTACATCTACAACTGACTCAACCGCTATGAAACTTCTACGAACGACTCAAAAAGTCAGCACCAACATTTTCAGATCCTTTAATATAGTGAATTGTAAACCTATAAGGCTGAAGAGAGGAACCCATCTCATGATTCTGGAATTGGTCACTTTAGCCTTATTCATGTGAATAAGTGGAGCATGATCGGTCTCTAAAATAAACTCCTTGCCATAGAGATAACACTGGAATGTTTGAATTCCCCATACGATTGCTAACCCTTCCCTTTCAATCGTTGAATACCTGATCTCTCTAAGCAACAACCTCCGATTTGCATAAGCAACTGAAAAATTCCCATCTCCATATCTCTGCAAAAGAACGCAACCTATACCACTATCTGATGCATCTGTTCTCAACACAAACTGCAATGACCAATTTGGCAAAGCCAGAATTGGGGATCGGGTTAAATAACCAATCAAAGTACGGAAGGCATGTTCTGCCTCCTCAGACCACACCATTCTATTTGGACAGCCTTTCTTTGTCATGTCTGTCAAACAAGCAGCAATAGTGATAAAGTTGGGAATAAACCTCCTATAATAGCCGACCAAACCGAGAAATGATCTGACTTGCGTTTTTGTCAAGGGTCGGTGACAGTCTGTAATCGATTTCATTTTCTCAGGATTTGGCTGAATCTTACCATCACCTACAACATGACCCAGAAAATCCATGCTTGTAAAACCTAACTTGCACTTTGACGGTCTGGCTGTCAAGTGTGAAGTCCTCATTCTCTGAAACAACAATTTTAGACTTTTGATATGATCCTCCCAAGTGTCTGAATAGTCAAGAACATCATCCACAAAGTTGTCAATACCATCTAAGCCATCAAGAAGCTTACGCATCATTTTAGAGAATGTGGCACCGGAATTTACCATTTCAAAGGGCATCTTGTTGAACATAAACAATCCTTCAAAGCATACAAAGGCTGTGTAAGGTTTGCAGCTCTCTTTGACTTTGATTTGCCAATAACCTTTAGCTAGATCAATTTTAGACATGAACTTGGCATCAACTAATTTATCAAAAATATAATCTGGATTGGCAATTGGTTCTGAGTTAAAACAGTGATGGCATTTAGCTTTCTGTAATCTATACAAACTTTATTTGATCCATCATTTTTCTTTACAATGACTACTGGGGTTGCATATGGAGATTCACACGGCTCTATGACACCTATTTGCAACATCTTTTCTAAATTTTCTAAACATCTAATTTTTGAAAGACTCTCTTAAAGCACCTGGGACTGGATACGGTTTTGACTTTACGGGGATATCACTTGTGAGTTTGATATCATGTTCTACTAGATCTGTCGTTCCAGGAAGATCTGTAAAAACATCACTGAACTCTTCGACCAATGCTCTCAACTCACTTCTCTTGCTCTCCGGTAAATCTGAGTTGATAACTATCTCATCTACGCCTTCAGTGGCATTTAACTGCAACAAATCTATTTTCAGTACTCTACTCTCTCCTTTACTCTCTTTGTTTGAGCATTGCTCATCCTTTTCCAAGCTTTCCATCACACTATCCTAATCTTCTACTACTGCTACGCACAACACATCTTCTCCTTTCTCATCACTATGCATACATTGCACTGCACCAACTATTTGGTCACATCTCTTTCTACATACTTTTTCAACAGGTTTACATGGTAAACCTTTTCTTTTCCACCAACTTTCACTCTATAATCATATGGATTCACCCTTTCAAGAATCTCATACGGTCCTTTCCACTGCATGAGCAACTTGCTACTGTCAGTTGATAACAAAATCAACACTTTATCACCATGTTCAAATATCTTAGGCTTTCTTTTCTTGTCTCCATAAGACTTGTACCTTACCTGACTCTTGGACAACTCTATCTGAGCAACCTTTAGTGTATCTTCTAACCTGTTTCTCAGATCAACAATGCACTCGTAAGTAGTTTTTGTGTAAGGTGACTCAATGTCTTTTGTCCACAATTCTTTCAGAATTTGCAAAGGACCTCTCACTGTCCTCCCATACAGTAATTCGAACGGGGAAAATCTCGTGCTCTCTTGAGGAGCCTCCCTATATGCAAACAGTAAAGGAGCAATGTACCTATCCCAGTCTCTAGGTTTTTCAGCACACATCTTTTTAAGCATACTCTTTAATGTCCCATTAAACTTTTCAACTAAGCCATTACAGGCAGGGTTATATGGGGTAGTGGTCTATTGCTTAATTGACAAAAGCCTGTTAATTTCTTTCATTAAGTCAGATGTGAACTGTTTTCCCATATCTGATAATATCTCAGAAGGCACACCTACTCTACTGAACATTTCTAAAAGAGCTTCAGCTACAGTCTCTGTTGCAATCTGTTTCAAAGCAACAGCTTCCGGATACCGAGTTGCATAATCAACCATCGTTAGAATAAACCTGTGATTTCTCTCTGATGGAGGATTAATTGGTCCAATGATATCGACTGCAACCCTAGTAAACGGACTGTCAATGATTGGCATCTCACCAATGGGAATCTTTTGTACCTTACCTTTGGGAAACGTCTTTTGACAGATGTCACATGATCTACAATACCTTGTAACATCGGAATTCAACCCAAGCCACCAAAAGTTGTACAGAACTTTTTCATAAGTCTTTTTAATTCCCAAATGACCAGCCGTAAGAGAATCATTGGCAACCTTCATCACTTTTTCCCTAAATTTTCTTGGAACACATACTTGCTTGAACGTCTTATTATCTTCAACCTTGCTTGACTGGAAATATCGGTATAATATACCCTTACTACTTCCAAACCAAACTTTCGCTCCACCTTTCTTTTCAACTTTCTCACCACTACCAGCCTTTTTTCTAGCTTTATCTAAAGATCTATCCTCTTCGTGTGCTTTCCTGAACTCCTCAAGACTCACCCCAGACACTGGATCAACAACTTTTACCTTAGTAACTACTTTCTCTTTTGCTTTTTTTTGCTCTAGTTTGCACAACATTTCCAACATCACAATCTACTCCTGTCACAACTTCACTCCTTTCAACACCCACTGTTGCACCAACTTTGTCTTTTACACCTTCAATGTTCCCAATAATCAGATCATACACAGGGTACTCAGCACATAATGCTTCAATTTCACCCGAATAGAAGGGGGTTTCAACACATATTGTGGCTACGGGAAACTTTCTTACTGTTCCATCTATCAAAACTACAGTTTGCTTTTCCCCTGTTAGACGGTCAACAGTAACCAAGTCTCTCCTGACAACAGCAGTAGAGCATCCACTATCTCGCAAGACCTGTACCTTATTGCCATTCACAAAACCTTCAGCAACTGGCATATTGTTTAACTTAAAATGCCTACTGTCACTTGCTGTCGAAATAACAGGAAACTTTTCACCTACACCAAAATTTGAAGTAACCTCATCACAACTCACCTTTCGGCTGGACAAAACATCCTACCTTATCATCAGTGTAAGTTCTATCTTGATTGCCCTGATTCCCTCTATTTCCTCTATTACCTCTATATCCTCTTCTTCCCCCTCTACCAATATGACCAGATCTACTGATGTACCTACCACCTCTCTCATATTCAATACCTGCAGCTGCAACTCTATTCTTCTGACCAAATCTGTTTGGACACTCTTTGGCTATATGACTACCTCCTCTACAAATATAACAAACCCTTGACCTATCTACGTTTGAGTTAACGTGGCTTCTCTGTTTCATAGGATTTCTGTTTTCAACATACTCATTCTGGTTTATGCATTTACATTGAGTATTTCCCTGTATACCATGTGTCTCTTGGTATTGCTCAGCTAACTCTGCCATTTCACCAACAGAACATACTTTCCTTTCTTTAAGGAATACCTGTAAGGGCTTTGGAGAGGAGTGCATAAACTGTTCCCGAAGAAGCAAATCTTTTAACACATCAAAATTTTTGTCAACTTTTGCCAATTCAACCCATCTCATCAAGTAATCATCTAGACGAGTTACAAACTGATGAGGAGTTTCCCCTACTTCTGCCTTACTAGTTCTGAACTTATTTCTGAAACCTTCTTCAGTAAGTTGGAACCTCTTTAACAATGCAGTTTTCAAATAGTCATAATCCAAAGCCTCAGTAACTGAAAGCCTTGAGTATACATCTAATGCTTTTCCTTGTAAAAGTGCACTAAGATGGGTGGCCCAGTCATTCTTATCCCACTTTGCAGTATTGGCAAACATCTCCAAACGTTTAAGATATGCATCCATACTGTCTTGCTTATCATTGAAAGGGGGTAATTTGGGCAATTTTGCTTTCACGTCACTCCCGTGCACTTTCACATCAACTTCACTTTTCTTAAGCTTCTCCATCTCATACATTAACTCCTTTTCTCTGATTGATTTTTCTAACTGCATTCTCTTCATCTCTCGCTCTATATGTCTATCCTTCCTTTCTTTTGCTTCTTCCCTCGCATTTTCCTCTGTTGCAAACTCTAGCAACTCTTTCCCGCTTAAACCAAGCTCCTTTCCTAAATTCACAAACCTCTCCATGATTTAAAAAGGCAAAACAATCTATATAGTACAATTTTGAAACACAAAACATAAAACAAACAAACAAATTCAAACAAATTTTCTATAAAAAAAACACCATATATCTGTGATAGTAAGTACTCAATACAACATTTAAAAACAGTCTCCTAAAAGCAATCCCTGTTAAATCTATCCCATTTAAGCGTCTCCTAATAAAGCAATCAATCCCATTAAAACACTACTATTTAATCGGTTCCCGGATGAGCCCCCATTTGTCACAATTAATAAGTGAAACCTACTAATGTGATTCCCGGTTCTTTTGGACAGATATAAAACAAAAGGCTATTTTACAAATTTACAATATTTAATCAAAATATATATACTCAGACTTTTCCTTATCAGTCACTTATAATGACATATCAATAAATTCAAACATTTTTTTTAAAAGATACAATGATTTGACAATTTTCAAAAACACTCTCTCACATTCTCTCACATTCACATATTTTTACACAGTAAGTAATTAATCATCTATAGGTATTATGTCTTTGTCGACTCATCAAAAAAAACACCACCTCATATGTATAGATGTTTCAGGTCCATCGTATCAAACATGAAAACAACATCTCACATTTCAAATGGCCCGTTGTTTACTGCCCCACAGGCATTAAAGCTAGCGGCACACAGCACAAAACCACACAGGTACACGACGCACACTGGAACGATTGCCACACAGGCACACAGCTTGCCACACAGGCACACTGCAACACTGAATTACTTGCCACACAGGCACACAGCTTGCCACACAGGCACACAGCAACACTGAATTACATGCCACACAGGCACACAGCTTGCCACACAGGCACACAGCAACGCTGGAGTACTTGCCACACAGGCACACAGCAACAACGGAACATTTGCCACACAAGATTCACATGCCCCTCTCCAAAGCCAATACACTGTACTTCTACCGTATACACCAGAGTCTAGCTGAGGAATGACCACTGTAATGTCTTGTTCTAGGCTAACACAGCCAAAATTCACTCAAGCGTTACACAGGTGAGTATAAAAAAATCAAAGCACCTGAAGAACTGAAGACTTTTGTGACAGATTGTAGCATCCTGTTCATGTCAAAATGGAATTTAAGAACCAAAGTTCAGTGTCCATCAAAGAAAATATACGTAACAATCCTTATAGGATGAATTAAATGACAACATAGATTACATGGACGGGGAGATTTTTTACGACCGCCACAAACCTTATCAGAAAATGTATTGCAGACGGTTACAACCCGGGAATCCTTCGTTGTACTGCATTGCTTGCAATTGACCCTTTCACAGTCAAGAACTTGCATTGCTTTTAAATTACACGATGACCGGACAGGTCGTTGAGACTATCTGAAAACAGTGACTTAAGGCCATAATTGGACAGTCGCTGTTGGATGTCTTGTCTCTTCCCTCTCCAGTCGTACCGTATATAGGTGAGACAAGTTTAGCAGTCTCCATAACCTTTACGTGAGATTGCACAGTAGGTATAACATCGCGATTTTTTGTACCTTTAATATATATCATATGCCAACTGCGGATTAATCCTCGGCTTTAATGATATTTTTTGAACGTATTAACTCTGGGTTGTTTTCTAAAATTATTTGTTTTACTTTCCCAAAAATGCCGCTTTTAGCCATATCGGAAAGAGTCACTTTAATGACACTGCACGTTTCTGTTAAGCGGAAAGGAGCCGTGCAGATGAAATATACTTGATATAAATATTGTTTTTTTATGATTTTTGTCTTTCCCATAATTTATTGATAACAGTTAACCTTATCCATCTTAGATCAGTTCTTAGAAATAAATATTAGATTTTTAAACCAACTATAATACTGTTCTCATCTGTTTTGTCGAGCGAAAAGGATCCGTGCAGATGGGGTTCACTTAGTATAACTATTTGTTTATGAATCTTATCTTTAAATAAAATATTAATAACAGTTATCCATATCGATCAGAAGTCAGACCTTAGAAAAGTTATACTTAATAGTGGTAATTTAACAACAACAAAAAAAAAACTCCTTTTTGCCACAATTGGTAGAGTGGAAAGGAGATAGAGTATACTTGGAAAAAGCGCCTTTTCGTGCCTTCGCCAAAGGACCATTGTCACACTATTCGCACTAAGGCAATTAGAAAATGTACTTTGTAATGAAGAAAAAGGTTTAATTTTTAACGTTTATTCTGTTTTAAATTCACTTTTGTCCACGAAAAAAAAAGAAACGTCAACAAAAGGTATACACAAATTGTAATGTGTTTTATTACGATATTTTTTCACATCATATTTCTGTTGACTCACACATTTATAAAACATTCAACCTGCTTTCTCACTCGGGGTTTGGGAGCCTACGTTGGCGCAGTTAATGTTTTGAATTTTGAAAAAGAAGCCAAAAATAAATGTGCTCAGCCACAATTAAGTATGTCGTTATTTAAAAAAAAAATAGGTTTTATTGACTACTAACAATGCTACATGCCAAAAACGAACTAAGATATAATACAGTTAAGTGACAAACACAACAGTTGGGTTAATATTTATCATCTTTTTTACATAATTAAATATGAATTACTATATTTTAATTAAGCATAAAATGCAATAAATGCTAGCTGCCGTGGGGTAGCCGGGCGGGGTGCTGGTTCTGTATCCCCGATCAGCTAACCCCACGGCCGCTGCTGGGTAAGCTTTCACTCCCTTTCGTCCCACTTTCTTGCCTACAACTTTCCACTCCTTTTCTCCCTTTTCTTCTCCAAATATACCGTGTTCCGTAAACTCCTTTTCTCAAATTTTCCCCTATTAACGATAACCCAGTTACCGGTCGACACCCCTTTAACGGATCAATCTGGCATTTTGTATGCTTTAGAGTATATTGTATGTCGGTGTATCGCATCCTCGTATCACTGGCATTAGGAGGTTGGAGATCCACCCCCATAAAACGCCCCCTTGTTGGGCTCCGCGGTGGGTGGTAGGCCAGGTTGCTGAATTATTATTACTAAAACGTAAATGCAAAGACCCGATCCCTACTTTATCGTCAGAAGATTCCTATATCGAAACACATACAAGCACGTACTTTCCTCACTTCATTGTTGATGAATCGACCGAGAAAAAAACATAACCAAAGTATCCCCTTTTGTGATAGAAAAATCCATCAAAGGTCTTATTGGCAGTGTTGTATCAGTCAAAACACTTAAAATGACTGCTTACTAATTGAAACTGATAGTAAAAGCTACTCCGATAAACTTCTTAAACTCACAGACGTCTGTTCTTTAAAAGTAAAAATTTACCCCCACTCTTCTCTGAACTCGTCGAAAGGAGTAATTCGATGTCCTGGCCTTGCCGGTGTCTCTGAGGAGGATATCCCCGGGGAACTCACGCCACAGGAGGTGTGTGGTGTCCGTAGGATTTCATTCCTGAGGGACGGCCGGTGAGTTCCGACAAATACTTTTAACATTCGCCTACCCATCACTCCCTACTTCTATTAAGGTTACCTCAACGGGAAAGTACAGGTGTACATTCCCAATCCAATTAGGTGTTTTCATTGTCAGAAGTTTGGCCACCACGAGTCCCAGTGCAAGAAGGACGACCGTTGCCCACGTTGCGGTGAACAGTCTGCCCAGCACAGGGAAGACGTATGTCCTAACCCACTTAAATGTGTTAATTGTTCTTGACCACATGAGACCAAATTCAGGGATTTCCTGCCTGGAAACTAGAAAAGGAAGTACTAAAAATTAAAGCACACAAATAACATTTCCTTTCCAGAAGCCAGAAAATTGACAAAAGACAAGGCAACTCCTGCTGGTGGCGCATCATATGCCTCAGCAACCACAAAAAAAGCACCTCAGAACACAAGGACAATTTCAACCAGTATGGGGTCCCGACTGGTGACCAAATTATTGACAAAGTCATCATTCCCTTCAAATACAAGGTATCAGAGACTTTTGAGACTCAGACTTCTCCCTCGGTCAAAAACACTGCCTATTCACGTCAGACTGTTAAGAGTAAAACAAAGGCACAAAACAAGCCTACAGCAAAGGACCAGGTCTCCTCTAAGGAGACTGCTGGTCCTTCGGGTCAGATGACAGGACCTAGTCCTCCCACTGCTCCGAACACTCTGGTGATAAACACCCATCAAAACAAATTCGAGTGTCTAATGGAGTCTCAATCGGACACAAGAAAACCACCAAGGTCACCTGTAAAAGCGCCTAAAATATAGTCTACAAGAATTAAGTTTAATAACCACATGAATAATAGAATCATACAGTGGAACTGTCTAAGTCTTCAGGTCAATTACAATGAAATACTTATTCTATTATCTACACTGAATCCTGCTGTGCTTTGTCTTCATGAAACCTTTCTTATAGACTCTGATAGGTTTGATTTTAAGGGCTACACTTGTTATAATCATATACATACATCTTGCGCAAGGGCATCTGGAGGATCGTCAATAATTGTCAACTCCAACTTGGCACACTCTCAAGTCGAACTTGACACATACATACAACCTGTTGCTATTCATGTAACCCTACATAAAGTTGTAACTAATTGCTGTGTCTATCTTCCACCGAATTCAAATGTATCTAAAGATGATTTAGATAATCTTGTTAACCTGCTACCTACACCATATATACTCGTTGGAGACTTTAATGGTCATAACCCGCTATAGGGATGTTTTGACTTTTATAATATGGGCAAGACGATAATGATAATAACAAAAATCAATAACACAAATCCAACATACTTGCATCCCGCAACTGGGCATTATTCATCGTTAGACCTAACATTGTGTCACCCCTCTGTATATTTAGATTACACTTGGGGTGTACAGGATGACCTTTGTGGAAGTGATCACTTTCCTGTAATCCTTACAAACCATACTTCGCCAATAGGCGACGATAATCCTCGTTGGAAGATGGACAGAGCAAACTGGGACCTATTCTCAGCACTTTGTTCTGCAGAGCTTGGCCCAACTTCCATAGAAAATGTAGGTGACACAATTGCATTATTTTCGGTTAAATCAAAACATAGTAAGCCTTGGTTTAATGAAGTGTGTAATAAAATCTATTCGAAAACGTAGGGCGGCATAAGAAGCAATTTGATGTTCGAGCTACCGATACTAATCTTAATAAGCTTAAAAAAGAACGGGCTATTAAACATGCCAAAAGATCATCTTGGCAAAAGTCTGTTTCAAAAATAAATGGCAAGACTTCCATCAAAAACGTTTGGTCTGCTTTTAAATAAGATTAGCTGTAAACCATCATATTCAACTGTTAACCACCTTTAATCAAATCGCACTGTGATAACTGATAAACTAAACATTTCGAACACATTAGTTGAAAATTTTACCCAAAACTCCTCATTGGCAAACTACACGCCTCAATTTCAAACCTTTAAACATTCTGCTGAAACGGAAAAAGTTAATTTTAACTCTAATAATAACGAAACTTACAATCAATCCTTTTCCTTGAAAGAGCTTAAAGATGCTCTAAATAAATCGCATGATACCGCTGCTGGTCCAGACGACATACCATACCAATTTTTAAAACATTTACCAAATCGATCTCTAAACTTACTTTTGTCATTCTTTAATGAAATTTGGATATCCGGTAAAGTACCCGATTCTTGGAAAAATGCCTTCATTATTCCAGTTCATAATCAAGGTAAGGACCCAAGAGATCCTCAAAGCTATAGACCTATTGCTTTGACGACCTGTATCTGTAAAACCTTAGAACGAATTATCAATAATAGACTTGTCTGGTATCTTCAGTCCAACAACTTAATTTCAGAATATCAAAGTGGATTCAGACTACAACGTAGCACAGTCGATCATCTTGTTCGTTTAGAAACACTCATTCGTGATGCCTCATGTCAAGATTGGGTCCACCCTGTCATCTGTTCAAAAAACAAAAATCAAGCTGTTCCCCAGGGTAGTAGTCTATCTGTTACTCATTTTAACATAAAAACAATAATATTGTAAAAACCCTTCATGAAGGGGTTGACTGTTTACTTTTTGTGGACGATTTCGTTATTTGTTACCAAAATATGAGCACAATTGAAGGACAATTACAACCATTTCTAAATAACTTGCAAAAATGGAGCAACACTAACGGTTTTAAATTTTCTCCAACCAAAACCAACTGTATAGATTTCTGTCAGAAACAAGGTCTTTATATTGACCCCGACTTGTTTTTAAATAACGTTCCCATTCCCGTAGTCCAGGAAACTAAGTTTCTTAGAGTCATTTTTGACAGGAAACTGACTTTTCTTCCACATTTCAGCAAACGATCATTGCAGTATCATCGGATTTTATGCTTAACAAAAAATACGTTTATGTTGCCTAAATTGATATTTGTGTTGGGTGTTCAACAACGTGTTGTGAATTATTTCGCAGTAGAATATTTATTGAAGTTACAAACTAAAACTCGTCTTATGAAAAAAACAAGAACAACATTATTTTCCTTCAATAAATGGTAAGGATATCAAACATTATAACTTACATTTAAATCTGTAGTCAAAGCCCCTTTACAGATATTCAATGTTTATTACATGTAGCAGTTTGTTTCTAAATACTACGATAATCATACCTACTTACAATTAGCAGTTTGTTTTTTAATTGTCTTTATATCTTGATTAGCATGTTCAATGTCATGTTTTTATACTTCAATTTAATCTCTGTGGTAAATATCATTTCAAACTATTTTCTTTTGTCCTATTAGCAATCTTTGAGAAGGGACTTTTGGCCCACCTTTAAAATTTATTAACGTGGGGTGGGGGAGATTTTGTCCGTCCCCCGCTTCCTTGCCTAAGCAAGCTGCTCCAGGATATAACAATCCAACAAAGAAGTAGGTTTGTAGTAACAGATGAATGAAACCATTTAATAAGGCAAACAAAAGATGCACATAATGGAATGCTGTACACAACTCTGAACAGAACTAGGAACAACATAAAATGTAATCCCGGTGCCTTTCAAAGCAAAGTTATCACTTCCACCAGAAAATAAAATCATCAATCGACTTAACAAACAAGATTTGGACGGATTATATTATTTAGGTAAATCTTTATACATTTGTAGTTTTATTCCAACGATAACGTCAGAGTAATGTTTACATTTTAAAAATAACTTTTTCAATATGGCAGCATCCATGTACGTTTGCAAGTATGTAAATACTTAATAATACTTATGGATACTTTATCAAATCGTCTTAACTTAAACAATGCCGTACCTGTGAAACATGATATTTTTAAAATACCTTAAGTAGTGGTTTATTGTCGCCGCATGTATTCGAAAATGGAAACGTTGTCGGATCTCACCTCTACATGGAGCCTGAGTACTACTAAACTACGGATTTGGACACAACCAGTGTTTACACAACTGAACATATATACGTTTTTAGTTTTCTTTGAACAAATTGGTAGATTCTCTCAAGTTGAAAAGGTTCAAATCTGTTTCCTTGTATTACTCTCGCGTCGTGGATGAAATTCATTCAATTTTGAAAAATATCTTAACATAATTACAGAACCCAAGTAAAGGATAGCATTAACAAAACTAAGAACATATTCACATAATTTAGCCAGAGAAACAGGACGACAAATAAACTTACCAAAAAATAACAGAAATTGCCAAAACTGTCACCTGAATCAAATAGAAAATGAAAACCATTTTATATTAATCTGTCCAAAATACTCAAATAAAAGAAAACGTATATCAGACCATATTATTTTACATGGCCCACACTGCAAAAATTTATGAATTTAATGTTAAATACATATTTTTATATTATAAATAATTTAAGCAAATATATTTATCATGCTTACTTGTTAAGAACAAATTTATAACGAAAGTATTGTTATAAAGATTATATTGATGTAATTTACCAGTACTCCTCTGAAAACAATCCATGTCAGTTGTGCTAAGCAATATATAAACATGTCTATGTTTACGCAATAAAATGTTGTATTGTATTCCTTCTTCAATTTAAATATAAGTTTCAGTTACATCACTTCCAAATACACATTCAAGTAAAAATCCCTTTTGAGGTACCTTCCTGTTGCATTAAACTTATGTTTTGGTTTGTTTTTAATTTATAGAATTATAAGAGAGAGTAGGATGTTTTCATATTTTGCTTTTGCGTAATTAAATATATTATAGTGTATGTAATAGTTCCTATCTTGCATAATCTCATTTAGCTGATTTTTGGTTGAGTTGATCCAATTTCGATTTTATAATAAATTTACTTCATTAATGCTGTCAACAATTGTTTGAGTTATTTTATATTATAACACATGACACAAGTGCTTATTGAGAGCTGGTTCTCATTTCCGCAGTTACATGCGACACCGTGACCGTGTCAAGGCGGGAAAAGGGGTTGGTGTTTGAGGTTGAGGTTGGGTAGGGGGAGGGCGGTATAGACGTGGTTGTGCGCGGTGATAGAATACTATAAAATGATTGAGTGTGAAACCAAATTAAGCAAAAAACGCACATTTGATAATACATGTATTTCTGTTCAAAGTAGTGTGCATTTCATATGGTTAACCGGATAGCAAATTGACATTCGGATACACGGGCGATATCCGGTTATCCGATTAATCCGTTAATCGTTGACATCCCTTATAAATTGTACGACAAACAAAAGAGTACTGATTTGTCCCAAGGACCGTTCACTTGAATTATTGCCACAAAATGTAACAAAGCCCTTTTCAAATTAAGATTTTTTTCTCTTAATTATACATATGAGTTTATACAAAATAAGTTAAAATAATATTAAAATATTACGTATAATATATAACTAAGGCAAGGATTCACCAATAGGCATCATTTTTCTAGTATACATATACATATTGTACTTTGGGCATCACAAAATTATTATCAAATATGTATCAAATTAGTACCTTCTCCGCTTTAAAATATTTATAGATGTTTTATAAATGCTTGTTAAAGCAACATTTTTTAGCCAACAAAAACTATAACACATTGTTTAGTATTATATCTGTACATGGAGCTACCTACACTGCAAATCACAAGAGCAGATGTTAAAATCATCACCAATGTAGCCATATATCTTCCCCTTTTTCGTAAGTTGACACATAATTCTGTAAACCATGGGTTATAGCTATGACCGGAATATGGACAAAAACTTCCGGAACAAAATTTCTTTCTGTTCATTTTAGCAAACTCGGACAAACACCCTCCAGTAAATTTTCCAATGCGGATATATCCTCTCCGGTAAATTTTCACATTTTGCAACGTCTTTTATTTGGTTCGTAAAGTCACAATCATTACTACATTGGATTTTTTTTCGTATGGAAAAAAAATCGAAATATATTTTATTAAAAAAAATAAGGGGAGTGATTTTGACTGCTTTTGTTACAATTACAGGAGAGATTTTGACCGCCTATGTTAAAATGGACCGAATGGGATAATGTCCGGGGTGGATTTTGTCCTACACCTGCAAGCAAGTATAGCCACTGTTTGTGTTTTTATTTTGCTTTGAATATGTCTTGCAGTTTGCTCTATTATATTTCAGTATCAATGTTATAGTTTGTTATCTCAATATATTTTCGTTATTCACAAAAATTTCCTTATTGTAAAACAAAAGTTTTGTTTTCGCATATTTTAACAATTTGATCATTGCCTGAATAAAAAAGTCAACTTTGAATACACTGACAATCTACTGCGTACCTTGATTGTGATGCAAGGTGACAAAACTGAAACAATCGGATTTTTCCTCATTTTTTTTTTCTTATCGATAATCAGTTTACGTCTGGTAGCGCGGACCCTAAAGAACACACCGGAAGTTTACACGTAGTTACGCTATGTTTGGACTTACTTGTGAAGAGTAGCTCGTAAGAACGATTTGCAACCCAATCGCACCTACGACATATTGTCGAAACGCATTTAGGAGTGATCGTCAGACAGAAACTTAAGAAAGTTTTTCAATTGATCCCAATATTTATGATGAACGAGTCTTAAAGTAGTGCG